>JBBPBX010006199.1:0-22900 GCA_038048925.1 Garcialebias charrua
GATTAGGAACAACAACTTGACAGAAGCAGAGGCAGAACCACTCCGAATGAAAATATCAGCTACCCTCTGCAGTGCCAAACTGCTTCCTTCAAATCTTATCCACAGTATTCCTGAGGGTGTCACTGTAGAAGCGAATGTGCATTGTACTTCCTGTCCGACACCGGAAGTGCCTGTATTCCATAGGCGGAGTATGGATCGCGGGTGTTTTTGAAAGTTATTTTCATTCATTTTATCGGAGCAAACACAGCTTTTGTTTAAACGGAACGTTTACTGAAATGTCCTACCGGGGTTCAGGTACCTGCTGTGCTGTTCGCGGCTGCACCAACAACCGGACCAAGCTAAATCTTTGGCTAAAACAACAGTGTTTTCAACACGGACCCAAAACAAAGAAAGAGTGTTCCTGCATCCTTCTCTATGGCTGTGTCTGCGCGATCAGGTAACATCTGTAATTTCTTTTTATTCAGGGAGGGTTTATTAATGAGAGTTTTGGATGATTTACTGTCTTAAAATGATATATGTCAGGCGCGACCGGTGTTACAGAACACCGTGACTTTTAGCCGAGATAGCTGCTAACAAACGTTAGCCGAGAGACAGGAGCAAACGCGTTGCTATTTATGTATTTTTAAATTATGTCTGCGCGATCAGGTAACATCTTTTTATTCGGGGAGGGTTTATTAATGAGAGTTTTGGAAGATTTACTGTCTTAAAACGATAGATCTCAGACGCGACCGGTATTTTTAGCCGAGATAGCTGCTAACAAACCTTAGCCGAGAGGCCGGAGCAAACGCGTTCGCTATTTATGTATTTTTAAATTATGTCTGCGCGATCAGGTAACATCTGTAATTTCTTTTTATTTGTCCCTCCTCTTTTAACAAAACGAGTGGTGTTCCCACATTTTTAATGAACTAAAACAACAAAGTTTGGACTGTCTTCAACTGTATTACTCGCATGTAAACAAACGGTGTTTCCGGTCAACCGGAAGTCGTGTGCACATTTCGCGCAAAGCGTCATGGGGCGAAGGAATAAGGTGGATAAGGATGACAGGTTACATTTGCCCTCAATTAACCCTGAGCAGGGTAACTTGGGAGCACATCAGCAAGGAGGCCTCCTTCCTAATCTGGTTGACAGGTTACATTTGCCCTCAATTAACCCTGAGCAGGGTAACTTGGGAGCACATCAGCAAGGAGGCCTCCTTCCTAATCTGGTTGACCCCCAGGGGTTAACAGCCTCTGTGTCACCAGAAGGAGCAGTACAACCACTTAGGCCAGGAACTGCCAAAAGTCTCAGCTTGTTGGCTGAAAAGAACAGGTTGATGGCGTCAGGCTTGCCAGAAAATGTGGTATTGACAATACAAAATGCACATGTTGGATCAACACAATCTTTATACGCACAAAAGTGGTGTATTTTTGAAGCCTGGTGCTCAGAAAGAAATATTATTTCTTATGCATGCAACTTGGCTCAGCTCCTGACTTTCCTTCAGGACTTACTGGAAAAAGGTTGTTCTTATTCAACGATTAAAGTTTTCCTATCAGCTATTTCAGCCTGTCACGAAGGCTGGGGACACAGGACACCCGGAGCACATCCAATCATAATAAGATTTATGAAAGGTGTCCTTCGGACTAAACCACCCAGCAGGACCCTGACCCCTGGTTGGGATCTTGGCCTGGTCCTGGGGGCCCTCTGTGACCCTCCATTCGAGCCACTGAGCGAGGTTAAGATAGATTTACTATCTTATAAAACTGCTCTACTCCTAGCACTTTGCTCGGCGAAACGCGTGGGGGACCTCCATGCATTATCTGTACATCCACTGTACATCCAATGTGTACCAGATTCGCCCCTGATGGGTCAAAGGTCACAAAGGTCACACTAAGGCCTAATCCTGCATACGCTCCCAAGATCTTGACTCTGAACCATAGGAGTCTGGACTTTGATCTCTCCTCCTTTCCACCTGCTCCTGTCCTCACTCAGGAACAGGAAAGGCTACAGGCTCTCTGCCCAGTGAGGGCTTTACGCACCTACATGCAGAGAACAGCCGAATGGAGGAAAACAAACCAACTGTTCGTCTGCTTTGCAGCACCTGCTACCGGGAGAGCCCTATCAAAACAACGCCTCTCACATTGGGTGACTGAGGCCATTAAAAGGGCCTACAGTAGCAAAGGTCAACAGGTACCCTCTGGAGTGCATGCTCACTCCACTAGGGGCTTGGCCACTTCCTGGTCATTATTCAAGGGTGTACCAGTCGCAGACATCTGTGCTGCTGCGAATTGGAGCTCATTAAATACTTTTGCAAAGCATTACAGTTTGGATGTTACTGCGGGTGACGTCACTCAGGCTGTCCTTTCTAACACACAATAGAAAGTAGCCTTGGGATGCCTGCTGGTCAAAGGCAGACGTTCACTCTAGCATGCATTTTACTGAGCATTTCAAGGGCGTGAATGGATTACGTTCCCATAGCAAGTATGTTGCACTGAGAGACCAGACTGAAAGGGAACTGAAAGTTATGCACCATAACTCATGTTCCCTGAAGGAAGGGAACGAGGTGCAACATAGCTGGCCCTTTTCAATGCTGAAAGCTCGGTGAAGTGCAACTTTGGAGAAAGATGGAGGGGCGCAAGCCGCTTAAGTACCCAGAGGGCGGGGCCTCTGGTGCGGCAATGACGCCCCTAGCCATAAAGGCGTGAGTATATTCCTTCAGGTAATCGCACGGGGGTGCAATTCCCATAGCAAGCATGTTGCACCTCGTTCCCTTCCTTCAGGGAACATGAGTTATGTTTATTGTAACGCTCTGTATGTTGGTGTGCCTCAGTCAACACTGAGCCGCCTCCAGCTTGTTCAGAATGCAGCAGCTCGCCTTTTAACCATTCATTCATTCATTCAACCTTTATTTATACAGGCTAGCCTCGTTGAGTCACGGGGACTCATTTACAAGAGGGACCTGTCTCACTCACACCAAACAACCATCCACTCTCACACCTAGGGTCAATTTAGAGTCACCAATCAGCCTAACAAGCATGTTTTTTGGTCTGTGGGAGGAAACCGGAGTACCCGGAGGAAACCCACGCATGCACGGGGAGAACATGCAAACTCCACCCAGAAAGGCCCCGGACCGGGATTTGAACCGGCAACCTTCTCGCTGAGAGGCAGCAGCTCTACCAGTTGTGCCACCGTGCTGCCCTTTAACCAACACTCCTAGATGGGACCACATCACACCTGTTTTATTCTCACTACATTGGCTTCCTGTCCGTTTTAGGATAGATTTTAAACTTTTATTATTTGTTTTTAAAGCTCTGAATGGCCTCGCTCCTACTTATATAACGGAGTTGTTAAGTTTCCCCGCCCGCTCCAGGTCTCTGAGGTCAGATAGCCAACTCTTGCTCTCTGTTCCACGGACAAAATATAAACGTTGGGGTGACCGTGCCTTTTCTGCGGCCGCACCTCGACTCTGGAATACACTCCCACTTGAGCTACGCCAGATTACTGAACTTGGCCCTTTTAAATCAAAGCTTAAGACTTTTTTATTCAAACTGGCTTTTAGTAATTAAATATGTGGTGACATTTCTGGTTTTATTTTTGCTTTTATGTTGTGTTTTTCTTGATTTTTAATCTGTCTTTTTAAGTACTGCACTGTTTTTTGTTAAGCACTTTGGTCACCACCACCGTGGTTGTGTAAAGTGCTATATAAATGAAATAAATGAAATGAAAAATTAAATGCCTCGTTTGTCTCTATGTGTCCCTGTGATGGACTGGAGACCTGTCCAGGGTGTCCCCCACCCCTCGTGATGGCTGGATATGGACACCAGTGACCCTCGCGATCCAAAAACGGAATAAGCGGATAAAAGATATGGATGGATGGATGGATGGATGGTTAGTGCTACAATAAGATCACTTAACTCAAATTGAAGTCACAAATGTGACGGCTCAGTCAAACAGAGGATTAGAACCAGAGACTGACCTCACCAAAGAGCTGCACACTAACAGTAGTGTGATGGTACACCAGCACGAGCCAAAACCTTTGTTGTAAATTATGTTTAATCTACTCAGCTGAGACTGGAATCAGCATTTTTAAAGAAAAGTTTGGTCAGTTTGATTTGTTGTAGCTATAGCTCTTTGCCAAGTAAAAAAGAATCCTCCACGGCTCAAGTATTTGACTTCTGTGCAAGAAACATCAGAATTACCTAACGGACAACACGCTGAGAGCGTCTCAACTTCTCTTTAACCAGTCACCTGATGTTTATCTCGATCCTTTAATGAAGAACTGATGAAAACTTTATCTTGGAGGACTCGACAGGCATGGGTTATGACTATACATACTGCATGGCGCTGACCTTGGGAAAGACGGTAAAAAGCATAGCAGTATCATACATAAGTCAAGGACCTGAAATCCAAACCGTTTTGTAGAATAGCACCCTTTGTCCTACAAGCAGGAGTGGAAACATTACATAGACCCTGCTACAAAGATCCAACTTGTTGTTGTGCTGGGCAGTGTAGGATAACTTGTTAGACCTTTGAATTCCAAAGAAAACGGCAAGATCTCGATAAAAGATTCATCATCCAGAAACATCAAAGTCTTTCTAAAAGACAAACATCTTAAAGTTTTTTTTCCCAACAGTTTTTGAAAAAAGAAATAGCATTCCCAAACTGGCTCCCCTGGTGCTTTTTGATCTGATTAATTTAGCTTTCAGTTTTATTTGAGCACACTATGGGTCAGATGGAAACAAACCACTTGACACACAATGTTAGAACAGAAAAATGAAAAGTGCAGAAAAATATCACACATTACCACCAAACCATGAGGCTATAAGCAGAGACGTCAAAATAATAATGTGATAAGTATTATATTGTTATAAGTGGACAGCTCTCTAAAATGAAGCAGATGCAAAAGTCTAACAAGGTTAAGTCAGGTCATCTGGATGGATTCTTTGTTGTTCAACAACAGCAAAAAATCCATCCAGGCATCCATCCACATCTGTCCAGAGGTTTTTGATTTAACCTCGTTAGATATTTTTGCCTGGCTTATTGAGCATGCATCAGGACAAATGCAAAAGTGTTTCTCCATTCCTTCAATAGATTCTTAACTTGGTTTTTCCATATTTATTTTTACAAAAATAATATAAATATGAAGATAAAACCATTTAAGGAAATCCTCTATTGAGACGTTTAGACACCACTGAGAAAAAACTATTTAAAAAGAATAATCAGAGTTACTGTATTTAAGCTTGTTTAAACTATCACATTTAATCCCAAACTAAGATTCAATCCTGTCCAATCTAATACAACCCCTGACCAGATACAGACTGGGACAACTGGTATTGTTGTTAGGAAGTGCTGAGAGATAAATGGCTAAAAATAGGTCCTGCTACTCACAGGTGGCTTCTTTATGGCAGGTTATTTCTTCCTGTCACGTCCTGGCAGCTCCATCTGTGCCAGCAGTTGTTTCACGTCACTTCTTATACAGTACAGACATATGGCAACACAAGACAACCTCTAGACAAGCAGCCACTGCTACAGTACACACAGCTTTTATTTCTTCATTATTAAATCCCATTTTACCACACTCGCACTCAACACCTCTGGCAGTAACATATTTTGACTTTATTCTGTGACAAATACTGTAATTCCTATTCTTCTTGCTGATTTTCTTTCTGTTGTTTGACACAAATTAATGTGCCAAAGAACTCCTGCTGGGCAAAGATTCGCCTGAGTGATATCACTTGGAGGATAACGTTCACACTCATTTTATTACACGAGTCAATAAATGCTGCTTTCACAGCAGCAGTCAAAAACTGCCTTGTTGGTTTGCTTTCCACCGTCTTTAGTGTCTGCTTCCTCTGCTCTCCACGGTCAGAGAGCACCTTGTTTATGACCGCTGGTTAAAGCCAGCGTCAGCGATGTGAGTTAGGGTTGGGGAGGATGGAGAGTGTAGTGAGACAGGATAAAGTCACTTTTCAATTACGTAACTGGAACTGGAGACGGAATCACGAGCCTCTTAATGGCTGCCTGTGCCATGTATGGCTGGAAGTATACAAATATCTCACTACAACCTTACTGAAGCTCATGTGCATGTATTGGAGTTGATACGTGAAACATCTTTTGGTAAATCTTCACAGTGAAGAGCAGTTCATTATAAAAGAAAATAACCTGACAGCTCTCCAGAGGGCTCCACTACAGGACAAATCCTCCTACCACATGGGTAACATCTCCCAAACCCTCAGCTGATGATAGACTACCGCTACCGGTGTATGAATGTGTGTATGAATGGGTGGATGGCTGGTACTGTGAAGCGCTTTGGGGCCCCTAATAGGGGGCTGGAAGGCGCTATATAAGTAAGCTCTATTTACCATTTAGACTGGCTTTTTGTAAGTTGTAAAAATAAAAATAAAAAGCAAACAAATGGAGCTATTTTCATCTGTTTCTTTGGGTCTGTTAAAGCGTCTTTGACATGATTTTGTAACAATGCATAAAATTGCCCAACATAAATATCTTATATCATTCAACTATGTTCGTTTGTACTGTACAAGCAAAATGATAAATCAATTTAATTTTGATTTAAAGGTGATTTTAAACTTTGCGCCGTGTTTATTCATGGGAAATCCGATTACACGTGAATGCAACATCTGTGACGTAGTATCGGGCAGAGGGCTCTGGTATGCTTTTACATATTAATGGCGGATAATTTAAAACCCAACAAATTTAGCAATCTAAGTGAAGATTTGAGCTATTTGTCTTCAGTTTGGGAAGCAGAAAGTTAGATGAACAAGAAACAGCAGGTTCTAATTTAGGTCTGCACCCGTATTTATTTGAGTCTTACCTTTTCAGGAAGCGAGGGAGCTCCGAGGGGGGGGGCAGCTTTATTTATTCCATTCTTGACAAAGTATTTCTTCTTTTGGGAAAGTGAAAAGGCTCACTTGTTCACTGATGATATTAGAACACCCAAATGCGACACAACGTAACAGCATTTTTCAAGTAAAAAAATAAATAATGCGATCGGCAGGCGAGCAGCAGACACACGCAGACTGCCTCTGCCCGATACTACGTCACTGATATTGCATTCGCGTGTAATCGGATTTCCCGTAAATAAACACGGCGCAAAGTTTAAAATCACTTTTAAATCAAAATTAAATTGATTTATCATTTTGTTTGCAAAATTGAACATAGCTGAATGATACAAGATATTTATGTTGGGCAATTTTATGCATTGTTACAAAATCATGTCACAGACACTTTAAACATTGCTCATGTATTAAATGAACAACACAAAAAACTGTATTTAAGAAAAGTTTTGGGAGAATCTTTAGCCAGGCTAACCACACCCTTTCTTTGTATTTTGACACAATTTATCGTCGCCACCTGGTGGCGTCACATGGGTATTTCAGTGTTTTTGTTAGATCGCGGAAGTAAAAGAAAATATTAAACAACAAAAATGTTCATTTAAAAATGATCTAGAGTAGTTGCAGATGAGGCCGTCAGCTCTACTGCTGTTCGATGGTCTCATCTTAGCATTTGCTGAGAAGATGAACAAGACCAACTATTCTAATGCTAATGCTAAATGCACACAGTTGTGTGAAATACACAACAAACTGATGTCCATCTTTACAGAATAAACACAGGTGACAACATCACTGAGAGAAGAATGGTGAATAAATCCAAACTTACAAAAAAAGAAAAAAAATACTGCAACTCATTAAGTCAAGACATCAATTGTTTACTTTTTTATTTTTTTATTAAATTTATTCATTTTAAATACAACACAATAACAATCTCACATTTGAGACCGTACAGAATAAAAGTAAAATGAAGGGATGCAGATAGAAGAAAAAATCTTATTTTTCTGCCCCCTATTTCCAAAATGCAGTAGTTCAAACAACACAAACAAACTAACAAAAAGAAAATTGTTTATTTAGAAAATATTTGAACATTTGGATGAATGATAGACTAGATTAGATAAAATTATAGAATAGATAGGCCAGTCTATAGCTCATTTATACAAAACCATCTAACTGCAATGTTGTTGCAAACAATTAATGGGAATAAATTTGTCTCAGGGGAGTTAGCTCAGTTACAAAAGGGGGCAGAAATTAAAAATTGGGTCCAATCCAAGACTTTTTTTAGTTAATAGATTAACTCCAGTCAGAAACCAGATATATTTTCTTGTTGCAGGTTCATCAGCAAGAGTTTAATCTGTCTCATTTGACTTTCTCTGTTGCTCTTTCCACATCAAAATTAAAATGACTAATAAATCCAACCTTTATTCTGGCTTCAAAGTTAGCAAACCGTCATGAGAGGTCTGTACTACAATCAGTATTTATCTTCTTTCTTTTTTTAAGCAAAATGAACAATGATAATAAAATATTTTGCATATGAAATATAATTTTGGGATCCAGATAAGATGTTGACATGGGTCAGATTTGGCCTGCGGACCTTAAGTTTGACATGTGGTCTACATGTTCTTTAATCTTGCACTGTAAAAAGAGGTGAGACATTAGTTCAACTTTACAATAACACTAAAACATATACTGTATTGTGGTAAAGAAGAATGTGACTTGGCTTTCAAAGTTTACTCCACAGATTACATGTGCCCTCAAAACCTTTTGATCCAAGAAATCATTCTGTTAAATCGTTGACTCCACAGTGAATTATATCAAATCTTTATTCTGAGCACAAAACATCAGCAGGGAAACAACTGTTGAGTGTTCGTGTCAATTTTTCTAATGTTTAACTTGCTGCCAAATCCCTTTTCAAGTTTATCCAATGAAGCATCAAAGCTTTTAAAATGCCCCCAGGCTTTGCTTTGTGAATTTACCTTGTGTAGAGGAACAGGTTCATACAAATACCAGGATACTCACTTTCTGACTAGACTTTAGTATCCACAGTCCATCAACAATCTTGAAATTACAATCATTTTCACTTCTTATAGTCCCACTGACAGTGATGTAGGTGCAGAGGCTCTACAGCAGAAAGGCATGAGTGTCACTGTCAACCAGACGGAAACGGGCAGAAAGCACTCAAAATACAAGTTGATTTTGGAACTTAAATAGCAGCAATTATAAAAGTATTAAGTTAAAAATGTGAAATATCCCAATAGAGAAAAGCTACATTCACTTGAAGATGATGCATTTAATTTGAGCTATTTAGATTATGAACACCAGAACCGTTCAGCGAATGCTGAAAAATAAAACTATAAAAATCAACACAACCCAATTTAACTGAGATCATTTAATCCTTGAGAAAAACAAATGCTGTAAAAAGTCATTTAAAAAAGTCTACAAGTCACCTTCTGTGTTGTGGACATCCTTTCAGTGAAAAGTCTGACCTCCACATTTCACAGGGATCAATAACGTTTTGTGCAGCTTTTGTCTGACTGGTCACAATCTGCTCCTGCACATCAATTCACTCTTTCAGAAAAGAAGAACAAATCTCATTACAGCTGTGAGAGTTTTCTAAGCATAAAAGAGTGCCCTCATGGTGCATATAATTATACATTTGTGTCCATAACGCACTCGGTAGCACTCGTCACACTGACAAACATAACCATTAGAAGCCAGGGTGTGTTTTTACTCCTTTGAGACCAATCAGGCAGAATAATTTGTAAAGTTGCATTGCCACTAAAACAATTTAATACATAACGACGCACTTTAAATTAGAATAATTCATTTGTAAGTTCCACACAGTTACAAGTGTAGAAATGACTTATGGCCCAAGGAGAGATAATGTCAGACATTGATGATTTGTATAACAGGGTATACGGTATTTGTCTGATACAATACAGGTCCAAAAAACATAAAGAGAAAATCCAACATGATTAAAATGTGTGGTTGTACGTTGTCCCGGGTTACTCAGCTATGGGTCAAAGTTGAACCGAGCCAACCTTGGAGTAGTTTTAACTTGGCAGGGTTGGGTTATCAGTAGGCCTGTCACATTGACAAATTTTGCTTTTGATTAATTGTTTAAGAAATTATTGCGATAAACAATAATATTGTTTGAAATTTGACAATAATTAGTAATTATTGTAAATTTTAAGAAGAAATGTTGGTCAATTTGTTTGGAATGTAGTACCTTTTTTGACCACTGGATGACAGTATAATAATAATAATAATGAATTCAATTTATAATGCACTTTTCATTAGTAAAAATCCCAAAGTGCTACAAAGTGCAACAAAAGCAAAAATCAAATAAAACAAGTGATAAAATCAAGTAAAATCAATAATAATGTAATGACGCCAACACTGCAGACGGAGTCCAGCCAAACGGGGTTTATTCAGAAACAGGGACGAGCTGCTATTACCGAGGCTGCAGCTCACGCCTTAACAGAAAACGCGGTACACACGCGAGTGAACACACTGCTAGCTGCCTGCTAACAACAACACACTCCCGGGCTCTTCTTCTTCGTCTCTCTTTTCCCTGGTCCCTCCTCCCTGCTCCTACCCCTCTCCTGCCCCCACGACCAATCCAACACATGAGGGCGGGGGACAACAGAATCACAACAGCTCAACAGAACACAGTACAACTGAACAAATACACAGAAATACTTGGACCCAAAGCAGAACCAAACACAGGGTCGTTACACTACCCCCCCACTACTGAGTCCCTCGCCCACGAGGGGACAAACAAAGTCATCAAACCGTCTTGGAGCCCTCCTCATCCGCTGCGGGCGAGCTCCCAGCGGCGCTACAGGCTCTGGGGCCGGGGCATCATTCGATGTCGGTGATAAGGCTTCTGGGGAGGTTGGCGGACGCACCAGAGACCCTGACCATTGGCCTTCTGGGGACTGAGGTGCAGACCTGCCTTGATAGGGGGCCAACCTGTCCCTGTGCAGAGCTACTCTTCTCCTGTTTTGGGGCATCTGAACTCTGTAGACCACCTCCCCCAGGCGCTCCAACACTCTGCAGGGACCCACCCACTGACTGTCCAGCTTCGGGCACCGTCCCTTCTTCCTACGAGGGTTGTACACCCAGACCAGCTCCCCTGGAGTGAAGTGTCGGCCCTTAGCCCTTACATCATAGTTCCGTTTCTGGCGCATGCCTGCTTGCTCCTGTTGCCTCCGGGCAAACGCATGGGCCGTCTCTAACCTGTCCTGAAGTTTCCGGGCATACTCGGGACCCGCTGGAACATCAGGTGCATCCGGCGGGCGCCCGAAGGACAGTTCGGCTGGTGTGCGCAGCTCCCTCCCCAACATGAGGAGCGATGGGGTGCATGCCGTGGAGTCCTGTACAGCTGAGCGGCATGCCATTAGCACCAGTGGCAGGTGCTCGTCCCAGTCCCGCTGATGCTCTGCTGTGAGGATGGCCAGCTGCTGTCCCAGGGTGCGGTGGAGCCTTTCCACTAGGCCGTCGCTCTGGGGATGTAATGGTGTCGTTCTTGTTTTGTGGATGCCAAGGCGGCTGCACATGGTAGAAAACACCCGTGACTCAAAATTTCTCCCCTGGTCACTATGAATACTGTCTGGTACCCCAAACCTGCTAATCAGGCCCCCAACCAAAGCATCTGCCACAGTCTCTGCTTCCTGATCAGGGATGGCGTACGCCTCCGGCCATTTTGTAAAATAGTCTATAGCCGACAGGACATAACAGTTTCCCCTGTCTGAGCGTGGTAGGGGGCCCATGATGTCCACGGCCACTCGTTCCATCGGGGCTCCTACAACAAACTGTTGTAGGCGGGCGTGAGACTGACCCGTCGGCCCCTTCCGTGCCGTGCAGAGGTCACAGCAGCGGCAGAAATCCTCCACATCCCTCCTACACTGGCCCCAATAAAACCCCTGTCGGAGGCGACGGAGAGTTTTTGTGACACCAAAATGTCCAGACCCAGACGCTCCATGCACGCCCTGCAGGACTACGTCTTTCAGGCCTTTTGGGACTACAATCTGCCACCGCTCCTCACCTGTGGAAGGGTTCTTCCATGACCTCTGCAGTACTCCATCTTCCAGTCGCAGAGCCTCAAACTTGGACCACAACCCTTTAGTTGCCAGCGAGAGTCCAGCAACCTCCTCCCACGGCGGCTTCAGTTGCCTCTCCACCCACTGCAACACAGGTTGGATGTCAGGGTCTTGTTCCTGATGGTGCCTCCAGCTGTCTGTGCCAACCACCTGCAGCTCTCTGCAGATCGCCAAGTCACTCTGACCTGATCCTCGATGGTTCCGATGCAGCTGTTCCTCCTCCAACCTCTCCCTCCGGTCACAGTAACTGCACCCCTCTGCAGCGCAAGGCCGGCGGGAGAGGGCATCGGCATTGGCGTGCTTGGCTCCGGCCCGATGAATGACAGAGAAGTTGTAGGATTGCAGCTCCTCCAGCCACCGGGCCACCTGACCCTCAGGTTCTTTAAAAGACATCAGCCACTGGAGGGCCGAGTGATCAGTCCTGATCGTGAATGACAAGCCACACAGGTAGTACTTAAAATGGCGTAGAGAAAGTACCACCGCCAGCAGCTCCCGCCTTGTCACACAGTAGCGCCTCTCAGCTTTGTTAAAGGCCCTGCTGAAATACCCCACCACTCTCTCCCCCTCCTTCCCCAGCTGGGACAGGACCCCCCCAACCCCCACGCCACTTGCATCCGTGTCGAGGATGAAGGGGAGGGAAGGGTCTGCAGGAGCGAGGACTGGGGACTCAGTCAGAGCTTGCCGCAGGCGGTCAAACGCTCCCTGGCACTGTTCAGTCCACACATAGTCTCTGTTCTTCTGGAGTAGTTGGAAAAGGGGGGCTGCTATACTTGCGAACCCCCGCACAAACCTCCTGTAATAAGAAGCCAGTCCCAGGAAGCTTTTAAGATCTCTCTGAGTCGTGGGGGTTGGCCACTCTGCCACCATCTTTACTTTGTCCTCCATTGTGCCGATCCCCTCTCTGCCGACTCGGTGGCCCAGAAACGACACCTCTTGTTGCATAAAGTGACACTTATCTGGGTGGAGTCTCAGGCCCGCAGCTCTAATTCTCTCCAGCACTCTACAGAGTGAGTCCAGAGCCATTGCAAAAGAGGCGCCATGGACCAGTATATCATCCAGATACACCAGACACTCCTGGCGAGGAATGTCAGCCAGCGTCTGGTCCATCAGCCTGGAAAAGGTGGCAGGTGCATTGCACAGTCCAAACGGGAGCACCTTAAACTGCCAGAGTCCCCGCCCCGTACAAAAAGCAGTCTTAGGTCTGGCACTTGTTGCTAGGGGGACCTGGTAATAACCGCTCCGAAGGTCCAGAGACGAGAACCAGTTGGAGCCGGACACCAGGTCTAGTGACTCGTCGACCCTAGGCAGTGGATATGAGTCTTTCTCAGTCACCCCGTTCAGTGGTCTGTAATCAACACACAAACGCCACTCTCCATTCTTTTTGGGCACCATGACAACAGCAGACGCCCAGGGACTGTTTGAAGGCTCGATAACATCAGCCTGCAGCATGTCTGACACTGCCCTGTCACATGCTTCCTGACGGGCCAGGGGAAGCCGGCGGGGATGACATTTTATTGGGCGTGCACCTCCCGTCAGGATGTCATGTTCCACCAAACGAGTCCGCCCCACCTGGTCTTCACTCAGGGCAAAAATGTCCTTAAAGTCCATGAGCAGCTGCAACAGTTGTTCCTGCTGCCGAGTGTTTAAACCCCTACAGTTCTCTGCCCAGATCTTCCGCACCAAGGTCACCGCAGCTTCTTCAGTCTCCTGGGGCACCCACACTGGGTGCATAGGGCTCGCAGGTGCGGGAGCCATGGTGGCAGCAATCTGGCTGGGCTGAGGTGGGATGTGCTCGACAGCTGCAATCTGCGGTTCTGTGTAGCGGGCCACAGGACCCGTGGGGGTGTGATCAGGAGCTGCGGGCAACAGTGGAATGAGAGGCCCCTCCTTGAAGCTCCATGTCCCCACACCCAAATCCAACTGGCACCCCGCAGCCCTTAAAAAGTCCAGCCCCAATATGCACATGTCCTGCACCTCTGCTACCCACACAGGGTGGGTGATAGATCGGCCACCTACATTAAAAGTCATTGTCCCCCTCCCCTTCATAGGTGCCATGTCCCCAGTGACTGTGCGCAGCTGCACTGTGGTGGGTTGGATCAGAGTCCAGTCCGGTACCATCTCAGGCCTCACTAGTGTTACCGTGGAACCAGTGTCAATCAGGGCCGTGCATGGAAACCCTTCCACTGAGACGGGGACATAACAAAAGTCTCCAACACATGTGCGGCCGACCACCACAACCACGGTCGCTTGGTCGGGGCGGAGTCAATTTCGGAGGGATTCTGGGCTCGGGCCCCCTGTTCGAGCTGTCGGCCCCCGCCCACTGGCGATGGAGGTGTGGAGGCTACGGTCGGGATCTGCGATTCCTCCCCCCCGCAGACCCCGTGTCGTTTCCCTGCGTCTTGACTGTTTTAGGACACCGCCTCAGGAGGTGTCCCGGTTGGCCACAGCCCCAACAAACGGCCGGGGGTGCGGAGGAGTCCCGCGTCGACTGCAGTGCCACCGCTCGGACCATTTCTGTCAGCTCCGAGACCCAAGCAGGTTTCTCCTGGTTCAGCTCTGCCCCCTCCGCAGATCTGCATGCCGGTGGTTGTCCTCTCAGGTCGTTTCCCGCTGCTACTCCCAGCAAACACTCTCTCTCCACTGCTAAGTCCAATGCATCTTGCAGGGATCGGGGGTGCATCAGCTGAACCTGCACACGCAGCTCCGGTGGTGCCAGGGCTCTGATGAACTGATCTTTTGCTAGTTCATTCTGAACCCCTGACTGCATGTGTGAATAGGCTCTGCGTGTGAGGCTCTCAATGTCATTAGCCAAAGCACGCAGGGGTTCACCCGGCAACCTGCTCCTGTTGCAGAGTTTATTTTTAAAAATGTCTGGTTGCACACATTGTCCAAACCGCCTCTTTAAAGCTCCAACTAGTGCATCATAGTCTTTTCTGTCCTCTGAGCTTAACAATAACAAGCAGTCCAGTGCATCATCTTGTAGACAGAGAGCCAGCTGCAGGGCTTTATGCTCTGCTGTCCACCTCCCTGCATGAGCCAGCAGCTCAAACTGTGCATGGAAGGCCTCCCAGCTGGACCTACCGGAGTACTTGGGCGTCTTCAACGGGACGGTGACGTTTTGGACGACGTAACTGTCATGGCTGCCGCCATGTGAATCTTTTGGCGCGCTTGGAGAAAATGGCGTCGACGGACCCGCCCCCCCGCCGGTCTTCAGTCCTGCTTCGGCAGCCATGCTCGCTGCAGAGCTGTGCGGAGCAGCCGTCGCCTGAGTTATTTTAGCGAGCTCCTCTCTCCGGCCCTCCTCGTCCTCTACTCCCTCCGCTTTAATTTTCACCTGGGCGAGCGCTCCGTCCATGACGCTGATGTCGCGGGTGGAGGCAACGAGCCAGTAGTACTCACTCAGCTCGATAGCGTTGGTTTACTTCTGACACCAATGTAATGACGCCAACACTGCAGACGGAGTCCAGCCAAACGGGGTTTATTCAGAAACAGGGACGAGCTGCTATTACCGAGGCTGCAGCTCACGCCTTAACAGAAAACGCGGTACACACGCGAGTGAACACACTGCTAGCTGCCTGCTAACAACAACACACTCCCGGGCTCTTCTTCTTCGTCTCTCTTTTCCCTGGTCCCTCCTCCCTGCTCCTACCCCTCTCCTGCCCCCACGACCAGTCCAACACATGAGGGCGGGGGACAACAGAATCACAACAGCTCAACAGAACACAGTACAACTGAACAAATACACAGAAATACTTGGACCCAAAGCAGAACCAAACACAGGGTCGTTACAATAACATCAACCAAGATCAAAGACAAAATCGTGTGGAGGCAGAATAGGCCTGCTAAAAAAAAACAAGTGATAAAATCAAGTAAAATCAATAATAATATCAACCAAGATCTAAGATAAAATCATGTGGAGGCATTGCTTAAAAAGAAAAGTCTTTATGCCATTTTTAAAGTCAACCAGAGACTGTGGAGCTCTCAGGTAGTCAGGGAGGGAGTTCCATAGGTGGGGGGCAGCCACACAGAATGCCCGGTCTCCCATGGTCCTCAACTTGGTTCGTGGAATGTGAAGTAGATTACTGTTCTGTGATCGTAGAGACCGGGTGGATGAATATGGTGTAAGAATGTCCTTTAGATAGTCAGGTGAAGTTCCGTGTAAGCATTGGTGTGTAATGAGAGCAGTTTTGTACTGAATTCTGTAGGTGACAGGAAGCCAATGGAGGTTATGGAGAATGGGTGTAATATGTTCAAATTTATGAGCTCTCAATAAAATCCTTGCTGCACTGTTTTGAATATATTGAAGCTTCTGAAGATTTTTGCCAGGGATTCCAATAAACAGGGAGTTGCAGTAGTCGAGCCTGGAGGAGACAAAGGCATGGACGAGTTTCTCAGCATCAGAAAAAGTCAGAGATGGGCGAAGTCTGGAGATGTTTCGAAGATGGAAGAAGCAGGTTTTAAACAGATGCTTAATGTGATTTTCAAATGTAAGATGAGAGTCCATTTTTATTCCAAGATTTGTAACAGAGGTGGAGAGGGGGATGTCTTGTCCAGAGAAGGAGATTGTTGTTAAAGTTGATGTTTGTATCTGGTGAGGGGTGCCAATCAGTATGGCCTCAGTCTTGGAGCAGTTTAATTGAAGAAAGTTCTGATTCATCCATGCCCTTATTTCCTCCAGGCAGGTAGAGAGGGCAGTGAGTGAAGATGGAGATGGGGATGATGAGGATGCTCCAGTCCTGATGTAAAGCTGTGTATCGTCGGCATAGCAGTGAAAAGAAATGTTGAACTGATTAATAATTTGACCTAAAGGCAGCATGTAAAGGGAAAACAGCAGGGGCCCCAGAACTGACCCTTGAGGGACACCACAGGAGACACCGACTGTCTGGGAAGTGGCATTGCCAAGACTAACACATTCCAGCCTATTGGAGAGGAAAGATTTGAACCAGTCCAGGACAGTGTCACAGAGACCGACCTCCACATGAAGACGGTGGAGGAGGATACTATGGTCCACAGTGTCGAAGGCTGCAGTGAGGTCAAGGAGGACAAGGATGGAGGGAGAACCAGTGTCAGCAGCCATGAGGACATCATTGGTAACTCTCAGCAATGCAGTCTCAGTACTGTGAGCTGCTCTGAATCCAGACTGGAACTTCTATACAGAGAGTGTTGCTGTAGGTCAGGGGTAGGGAACCTTTTTGGCTGAGAGAGCCATAAACACCGCATATTTTAAAATGTAATTCTATGAGAGCCGTACAATATTTTTAAAACTAAAAACAAGTAAATGTGTACATTTTATGAAGCCCAACACTTTTAAAGTACTATAAGTATCTGAATGCTTTTTAATAACATTGTTATGCTGTTGTTAACAGTGATAAAGTATTTAGTAAATTTTAATCTTTTTTTAAATCTTTTTATTTATTCTTTTTTCTTTATTTTTTCTTTCCTTATTATATACATATATGGATCTTACATTGTGTCTGAAATAAAAAAAACTACTACTACTATTTCTTACCATTAATGTGACTTCTGGTGCTGCATGGTTTTGCTGATGGCCTTGTAGTCTGGTTGATATGTATTGAGGTTAAGTTGACCACCTGAATGACCAGCGACATCACCTCACCAAGCTGCTCGCCACAGATCTGAGCACAAAGCGCCTCCTGATGTAGGATGCAGTGAAAACTTAAAATGGGTGTCTTTTTCTGTTCACGAAGCAGTGCTACAAATCCTTTGTTTTTCCCCACCATTCACGGAGCACCATCAGTACACACTGAAATAAGTTTGTCCATTTGTAAAAAAAAAATCTTTAGTGAACTCGGTGAAAGTTTTTAATAAATCATCCCCTCTTGTTGTCCCTTTCAGAGGCAAAACAGCAAGACTTTCCTCATGTACTGTAGTGTGTCATGGCATGTCTTTCATTCGTTTAATTATCTTGTCTTTATCCGAAAAGTCATAAAAAAGTTCATTGGCAACATCAATCATGGATGTTTTGGCATACTCACCATCTGTGAATGGCTTCCTGTTGACCTGCTTGCACTCTGCTTTTTTCCTGCTGTCCCCCACAGGATATTTTGATGCAAAGGCAACATGGCGTGTGT
The DNA here is from genome assembly GCA_038048925.1 of Garcialebias charrua. Lineage (NCBI taxonomy): Eukaryota > Metazoa > Chordata > Actinopteri > Cyprinodontiformes > Rivulidae > Garcialebias > Garcialebias charrua. The sequence continues at coordinate 18,022 of JBBPBX010006199.1, forward strand.
CGAAGTGCCGCTTTATATTTGAGCGTTTCATCGAGGCAATTTTATCATTGCATATCAGACACACTGCAGAACCTGCTCTCTCCACAAAAGCAAATTGCTCTGTCCATTCCAGCTGAAAAGTACGATAATCCTCGTCTCGTTTTCGTTTAGCCGCCTCTTCATCACACGGGTTTCCACAACTAGCTAAGCTAGCTGCTAGGAGGGATGTTTACTTCCTGATCACGTCTCCTCCCGTGTCCGTGACGCATCATCCGATTGGCTCCGGTCGGCGCCAGTCACCCGCGGACAGCTGTGATTGGCTCCAGCCACTCGCGGCCATGTTTTATATTTTTATCGGCTTTTTTTGTTTATTATTATTAAAGGGGACCACACATGCAAAATTCACTTTTTAATGTTTTTTTACTCAACTTTGGGTATTTACTTCATAAAAAAACAGTCCTTGTGCCAAAAAAATGCACCCAGTGGTTTATTTACTCTAAGTAGATTTATTTGTCTGTGATTAAAAACGCTTCGTTTCACACTTCCTGCGGTTTGTGACGTCACAAACCGTAGCCAATCACCTCAAGCCTGAGTCCAGCCCCTCACCTAGCAACCCCTGGTGATGCTCCACCCACTTGAGTATAAAAGATGTCACGGTTGCCTAGCGGTTTAGGAGCTGACCTGGCGGTCATTTATTCATTTATTTAGCCCCCGGGGGGCTAGGGGTTTGCCCTGCTCCAGCCATGCAGCACATCTCGAGTAAAACCAGAATGTTTTATTACCTTGTTTGAATGAACTCTGTCTCGTTGAAACTGTGCACACACACTCTCGCGGTTTGGACTTGTTTCTTATATGATGAAGGACTACTTTTGCACAACTGTCAGTTTGGTTGAGCGGTTACGACACTTGAGCGGCACGCAGGAGACCAGAGATCGCATCCTGTCAACGGCATCTTTTTTTTTCCCCCTTTTTTTTAAAGCCTTTTGTTTCGGAGAAATCGGGGTGAGACTAGATATATACATCGACATAATAATACTTTATAATTGTTATTTTTACGTTTTAGTTCAATTTTTAGTGTAATATCGCTCCCAACGCGCAGCCGGCAGAAAACTGTGCAAACACACACACTCTCTCGCGGGGCGACAGTCTGTACCATCAAGCACCACTGATCGATATATTTTCAGATTAGCAACTTATTTATTTTAAGAATACCTTTCACTTCATCAAAATCTAATCAAAACTTCAGCGTTCTAAATGTAGGTGGTTGTGATTGTTTCTTATACGATAAAAGACTGCTTTTTGCAAAGCTGCTCGGTTGGCCCAGAGGTAGTGAATTGGACTCGTCATCCGCATGCAACGAGCGGAGCTAACACCGCCCGCTCGGAGGAGGACAAGCTATCAGTGGGCTAATGCTAAAAAAAGGAGCTGCAAATGGCGGCGCACGCAGAGGGCTTTTGGTAAGTTATCTTAAGCTACTAGCACTAACAGTAAGTCAAATGAGTAATAAAAAAGAGCTAATTTTAAAATAACAACATATTAGAGATACTGGCTGTTACAGAGGGCGTAGTTAATGTAAATAGGTCTTTGTAGGGCGTGGCTTTCAGACCTCATTATTCATAAACCGGTCGTTTAGAACGGAAGTGAAATTTGGCAGAATTAGAAAGGGGATATTTTATTATCTAAGCATTATTTTGTGTATAAAATTGACTGAAAATGGTCTGGATAGCCCACAGATAAACCACAAAAAATTATATATCCTACATTTGGTCCCCTTTAAAGATTTGTCTGCGAGCCATATGCAGCCATCAAAAGAGCCATAGGTTCCCGACCCCTGCTGTAGGTGGTTCTGCAGCTGAGTAGCAACTGCTTTTTCCAGCACTGGGAGGTGCTGGAGGAATGGGAGGTGGGAAATTGGGTGGTAATTAGAAAAAATGTCGGGATCCAAATTAGATTTTTTTCAGAAGAAGCCTAATGATGGTAGTTTTTAGAGGCAGTGGAACATGACCAGATTGTAGAGACTTATTTATTATTTGTGTGATTAATGGGCTAATTGCAAAGTGATTGGATTTTATGAGAGACGAGGGGAAGGGATCCAGGGCGCAGGATGAAGGCTTCATTTTCTTGATGATGAACTCCACCTCACTCTGAACAACTCATCAAAGCTGCTCAGGGACCCAGGGTGCAGATGGGTAGATTGTAAACGAAGATCAGGGAGGTTGTGGAGCTGAGATCTGATAGTGTCAACTTTGTTTTTAAATGACGAAAGGAACAGGTCGCGTTTTTGAGCAGTCTTCAGGAGTTTGTTTGATGGGATTAAGCAGACGAGTTATTGTGGAGAAGAGCTGTTTAGAGTTTCCAGGGCAGGTGTTGATGATGTTGGAATAATATTTGGAGCGTGCTTCTTTAAGAGAATAGGCGTACGCTTTCTGATGTTCTTTGTATGCCTGCTTATGTACAGAGAGACCAGATGATTTTACACGTCTCTCAATAGCACGGCCAGTTGCCTTCATCCTGCGCAGCTCATCAGTGTACCAGGGGGCTGAACGGGAGAAAGACACCAGTCTTGTCTTCAAGGGAGCATGTAGGTCCAGAAGCTCTTGGAGAGATTTGTTGTAGTAATCCACAGAGTCATTTGCAGATGAATGATTGACAGCGGTCAGGGCGTGAAGATCAGCGGACAGAACATCAGGGGAAATGTTTTTAAAGTCACGGAACTGGATAGGTCGTTTTGGGTTTGAAGCAGGCGAAGTTGAAGGCACTTCCAGAGAGATGACACTGTGGTCCAAGACACCCAGGTCATACATAGATAAGTTATTGATGAGTACAGTGTCTGTAATCACCAAATCCAGAGTATGCCCCCTGTTGTGCGTATGTCACATGTTGGGTGAGATTGAGAGAGTCCAAAAGAGACAAAATCTGTTGCCAGAGGGGAAGAGGAATTGTCCATGTGGATATTTAAATCGCCAAGAAAAATAGTTTTCACAGGGGAGGTGCAGAAAAAAGTGAGGTCATGCATCTCTGAGTTAAATGAAACATGCGGTTTGGGAGGTCTATAAATCAATATAACGTTCATCAGGAGTGGGGCTTTGAGGTTGAAGGTCAGACTTTCAAAAGAGGAAAAGTCCTGAGAGGCCAGATGTGACAATTTTAATTTTTGTCATTCATTCATTCAACCTTTATTTATACAGGCTAGCCTCGTTGAGCCACTGGGACTCATTCACAAGAGGGACCTGTCTCACTCACTCACACCTAGGGTCAATTTAGAGTTACCAATCAGCCTAACATGCATGTTTTTTGACTGTGGGAGGAAACCGGAGCACCCGGAGAAAACCCACGCATGCACAGAGAGAACATGCAAACTCCACCCAGAAAGGCCCCCGGACCGGGATTTGAACCAGGGACCTGCTAGCTGAGAGGCAGCAGCTCTACCAGTTGTGCCACTGTGCTGCCCAAATTTATTATTATTAAATTTAAATTTATTATAAATTATTGCGGTAGATTACAGCCAGACCACCACCGCGGCCAGTGCTGCGGGCTCTCTGCAGATAGCTGTAACCAGAAGGACAAGCTTCATTTAGAAAACTGTACACATCTGGTTGATGCCGAGTTTCTGTAAGACACATGAGGTCCAAGTTCTTCTCCAGAATGTGGTCATGAATTAGACATGATTTGTTGGATAGTGACTACACATTGAAAAGTTCTAATTTATTACCAGTTGTTGTAGAAGCCTTTTGAACCGGTTTAAGCAGACTGAAATCCACTCCACGTTTTCCTTGCCACTTCGTGCGCTGTGGACTACAAGGGACTACAGACGCAGCGTTCTGATGACGTAATCGAGGTGCGACACGTCTCTCAGACCAGACAGAAGCAATCGAGTCAGAGCCCGCTTGCCTAAAATAAACGGTTTTCTTTCGAGAGCTTCTATGGATGTAACGAGGTCTACGCAGAAGTCCCAGTTGTTTGATGGTGGAAACAGAAGGTGGAATGGAGCAGTTGTTAAGTCCAAGCAGCTGCGAAGCGGAGTATGTCAACATCGCGCCCGCCAAGCCGGGGGAAGCTAGCACAGAGCTAGCCGCTAACAGCAGACCCACGGCTCCGAAAGAAATAACCAAGAAGCAGTGAGATGTAACTTGGTTGAGCATATCTTGAAGGGGAGCACAGGAGAAAGTCCAGAACAGTCCAGATGACACAGGAGGTTGACAGGCAGTAGGTGAGTGAAACAATAATTGCAGCTACGTAGTTCTTGAAGCAAGTTCGTGCTGGAGTTTGACAGGAGGTAGACAGCCCAAATTCCGGTTAGGAAGTGCTAACTAAGCTGTCCGTAAAGTCCTTATTAAAAAAAAAACCACTGAACAAAATAAGTCCAGATAAATGTCCCAAAAAAATGTCCCAAAAAAATAAATAAAAATAGCAACAGTAAAATAACTTTTTAGCGTGGAGAAGCGGCGACATCACGACATCACGCCAGCGTCCTCTCCAGCTCTATAATCTGAGTTGAGCTTAACAACAGGAAACTCACAAAGTATCAGACTGTTTGAACTGAAGGATGGATAGTGAGGGAGTGAGCATCATGTCTCTTTAGGAAAAATGGGAGGGAGGCTCCTTGATGTGACATGAGCTGTCACTCCTTCCTTTTTTTGATTCTCAAATGGCGGACGCTCTGTGTGGTTTGAGCTCTTTAGCATTTTTCACACAAAGCTTTTAATAAAAATCAGTAAAAATGTTCTCAGCTTCTTTTTGCAGAGAAAAACAACTTTTTAGATGATGCCACGGGTTTCAACTGTGAATTTTGGAACTTCGATAAGACAGAGTTTTTTTCTGAGGTTGGCCTGTTAGCTTAGCTTGTAGCTTAGCTTCTCAGCTTAGCTGCTTTTAACGATTCAAAAAAGTGATTTTGGAC
>JBBPBX010006199.1:28302-57154 GCA_038048925.1 Garcialebias charrua
CACACACACACACACACACGCACACACACACACACACACACACACACACACAATACAGCCTTCATCATCACACTCACACTTCAGTTTCTTATATTACATGCACCCACTGCAGGGAGACACATCCTGTCTGCCTCTCTGAATACAGACAGACAGACGGGTGGGTGCTAGGTGGGTGAGGCTGGGGATGGGAGGCCTAAGAAGTAAGTGTGAGTCTTTACTAAAGACACTAGGTTGGTGTTGGAACTTGGTCGTGTTAAAAACTTTGAGCGGATTCACCCGCTTCGGATGTTATCAACCATAACATGGCCGTTATCAGTTATTATCATCCCCATACGTAGAGGTCAGAATGCCCCTCATGTACCTACTAGGAGGTTTAAAGGTACGTTGTCACCGTTACAAGGGATGACAGCAGGCTCCGTCTTTTGCTACGTGTTAAAGTTTAGAGTAAAGCCTCTGGCGTTACGTTTAGGGTCTTGGTTAGGTTTAGGCACAAGGGTAAGGAGGTTAGGTTTAGGGTTGGTCCTCGGGTCAGGTTTAAGGTTACGTTTAGGAAAACGGTTACATAAGCTGAAAAACACTAAAACACAACACTTCCGGGTTTACAGAAACACGCCGCCTACTCACAGTGATAATAACGCTGATAACGTTCTTTTAAACATGCTAGGAGGTAGATTGGACAGTTTCGCCGATACATCTTGTGTCATAAGCTCTCAGAAATCGGTTTCTCTGATCACACCTGATGGGGATTTGTAAACACCTTCATTTAAACACCTTCACCTAGAACAAGAGCCACACAAAGAAACAAGAAATAATTATAAAACAGTCACACTTTGCAAAGGGGATATCACTTCAAACTCGCTTGGAGCCAGGCTCAACCATGTTTGAAGCAAGTCCGAATTGGTCAGCGCGTGCTGGGATTTTATTCTCTCAAAAGTAGGACAAGGTGAGATTCAGATAGCACATGAACAAACAAGAATGTAATATCAAAACAAACCAGAACGTGATGTCAGAACATTATCTGTAATCAAATATGAGCTGGCCCAACCAGCGTCCTTGTTCTTGTGTCAAGGAGACAACTGCACACACTCTTTAGATAAGTGTTTGTTACATACAGAGAGAATTTAGAAAGAGAGTTGAGTAATGATTTTGTTAGAGTAAATTAAGAAATTAAGTTTTATATGATATGTCAAAAACTCTATCAATGATATACACCTGAGATGGACGAGTCGAAAGACATGCCACACTGTGCTCAGAGTGGGCCCGTACTCTCCGGTTCTAAGTGCAGGCATGTCTAAGTTTTTGTCCTTGAAGTACCATCAGTTTTATAGGGTACATTAACTTCTCATAAACCTGTCTGTACTCTGGACTCAATGTCATAAACTGTTAAGCTACAGAAAAATCTTATAAATTACATTACCTACAGGACATCAGTCAAAATAAGAAGTCATGATCTCCTCTGCACTACTTCTGATTGGGTCAAAGATATGGGAATATGAGATACAAGACTCATGACCAACAATCATTGGTTAAAGGTTAAGCACAAGAAGCCAATCAGAGGCATATTGACAGCAATCTAATGTATGGTACTGAATAATACATACAGTCTGTACACAGAGATGGACATTGTTACTGTAAATCTGTTGGTAATTTAGATTTTGGCTATATAGGATATATAGGATGTGAGAGTTAAACACAAGCATGAAGCAAAACATCCTGGTGCTTAGCATCACTGCAACGCTACCAGCTGCTCTTGGGCTAAACAACATCTCTACTTTGAATTGCAGAATGGACATCTGAACTTCTAGTGTTTACTTAGAAAACTGCTGCATTTAAGAATACATACATTCCTCTGAAGCTTTTAAGAACCCAACTAAATAATTAGTTAATTTCCCTGCCAATCAATGAGCATGATGCATTATTTAAAAAATATTTAATAACTCCAAATTTTCTTTGAACTGCTTTATTTTGATGTTTTGACTGTTGGTCAAACGTGTTAGCTGTAAACTAATAAGATCATTATTATATAGCATAGAGGACATCTTTCAAAGTGGATTAACTAGTAGCTACTGGTCCTTTCCCCCATTTTAAGCACTAATAGTAGGTTAGAATCTACATCTGAATTTGCATGCCTTCTTATCTGTTGGAAGTTCTCATCTCAGTGTTTCCCCTAGATCAGTGGTTCCCAAACTTTTTTCAGTTCTGTACCCCTTCAGACATCTGACCTCAAGCCAAGTACCCCCTAATTACACGGCCTTTAAAATGTGTTTATAAACACTGCACCCATCAAATAAAAATAATATGCAACTGTTATTTACCACCAAATGATGTTTATTAGTAAATGTTAGTATTAATAAACAACACATTTATTTTATAATCTATGAATTATCCAAAAATTTAGCCTGTGTAGAATGAATAATTTGCTAAATATTTTTATGGTGGGATAACGAAGTTATTCAACAGTGTATTTAGTTAAACTCACCACAGCTTTAATGAGAAGGATGTGCTTGGAAAGATGCGCACAACTCTGCAATGTTTGGTTTAATTTGAGACAGTCTGAGTCTTAAATCGTTTTCAACACAAAGTCTTGCTCTGTATTTTGTTTTCATATTTGTCAGAGCTGAGAATCCACTTTCACACAAGTATGTTGTAGCAAAGGGCATCAAAGTCTTTACAGCACGTTTGGCTAACTCAGGCTGTTCTGTGGCCAGTCCGATCCAGAAATCAGGCAGTGGCTTCTGGTTGAATTCAACTTTTAGGGATCCATCTGTTGCTATTTCAATGAGACTCTCCTGTTCTGCTGTTGGTAAAGCTTCGGGCATAGAGCTGAACGGGTGTCGTATCCAACTATCTGATCCATCAGATTCAGGGAAGTACCGGCGTAACTGGGAAGCCAGCTCACCAAGATGTGCAGTAATGTCACGTTTCACACTCGTACTCAATGGAAGTTCATTTCCACACACAAAGTCATGTAGCAACGGAAAAACTTCTGTTTTGTTGTTGTCCATGCAGTTTTTCCAGAGGTTTAACTTCTTTATCATGGCTTCAACTTTATCTTGGACATTAAATACAGTTGCTGAAACTCCTTGTAAGCCTAGATTTAGTTCATTCAGGCGGGAAAATATATCACACAGATACGCCAGGCTTGTGAGAAACTCTTCATCATGCAAGTGCTCAGACAGTTGAAAATGATGATCACTAAAAAAAATCTTAAGTTCATCTCTAAGTTCAAAGAAACGTGTCATTACTTTGCCTCTAGACAGCCAGCGTACTTCTGTGTGTAGTAATAATGTCTCATGCTCACTGCCCATTTCACTGCATAATGCAGTAAATATGCGAGAGTTCAGGGGCCTGGCTTTCACAAAGTTCACCATTTTCACTGTTGTGTCCAAAACATTTTTCAGGCCAACAGGCATTCCCTTTGCAGCAAGAGCTTCTCTGTGGATGCTACAATGGACCCAAGTCGCATCAGGAGCAGCTGCTTGCACCCGTGTTACTACACCACTGTGCCTCCCTGTCATGGCCTTTGCACCATCAGTACAGATGCCAACACATTTTGTCCACATTAGCCCATGTGCATTTACAAAGTTGTCCAGCATTTTGAAAATTTCCTCTGCAGTTGTCCTTGTTTCAAGAGGTTTACAGAAGAGCATGTCCTCGTTAATTGTCCCTTCATGAATGTATCGCACGTACACAAGGAGATGTGCCAGTCCAGCCACATCAGTTGACTCATCCAGCTGTAGTGCATAAAATTCACTTGCTCGTATGCGCTGTAATAACTGTTTTAAGACATTCTCTGCCATTTCAGAAATGCGCCGAGAGACTGTGTTATTTGATGAAGGCATTGTTTGTATCGTTTTTTTAGCCTTTTCTCCCAGCATTGTCCCAACCATATCTGAGGCGGCAGGTAATATCAAGTCCTCCACAATAGTGTGTGGTTTGCTGGTTTTAGCCACTCTGTAACTCACCATAAAAGATGCTCTTAGTCCGTTCTTGGAATCAATATCGTTCTCTCTTAAGCAGCTCTTACTGGTAGAAAGTGATCTCAATTGGCGCTCAAAATATTCCCGCGGCTTGTTTTTCAAATGGGCATGTTTTGTTTCTAGATGTCTTCGCAACAGTGAAGGCTTCATTGAGTTATGAGATAACACTTTTGCACAAACAACACACTGTGGCTGAGTAAATCTACCTGTATTAGTAGATGTGAATCCCAAAGCAATGTAGCTTTCATCATATTTGCGCCTTTTTGTTTCTCTGTCCGAGGCGACGGGCTTCCCCACACCACAAGGATCCATATCCCGCCCAGACCGCTCCACATCCGAACACTCGTCACTGTCCATGGCCATGCAGCTAGCAGGTTGGCTAGCAGGGCTAGCAGATGCACTGCTAACATCTTGGTTTGATGAATCTCTTCTATTTGAAGAATTGTTTGGAGCGTTGTCGCTGGCAGGTTCACCTCCTGCAGTAGGCTGGCTGGTGATAGCTGTCGGTGTCTTTCTGGATTCGCATATTTTCTTTTTTAACCATCTATCCATCTTTTCTCAGCTCCGACAAGAAGTTGAGTGAAGGCTGCTTTGATCGACAGGTGTCCCATCAGCGAGTCACGCCTATTTTCACACCCTTCCACGTTGCCAGTGCAATGATTTTGCTGAACACTAGATGGCAGCATATACATGTGTATTATTTGAAGGCACTTCAGTCTTTTTTCACTTTATGTTACGCTGGTACTTCCCTGAATCTTTTTTTTTTTCTTCAAATTTTCTCGCGTACCCCCTAAGTCCCTCCTGCGTACCCCCAGGGGTACGAGTACCCCACTTTGGGAACCACTGCCCTAGATAACTTGCCATGGCGAAGAGCTCACCTCGACCTTGATTTTTGTCGGGGGGTGGTGTCGAGTGTGTGTGTCTGTGTGTAACTGTATGTATGGTGGTGGTGGGGTTTCAGTGTGATGGTTCAACATGAGGAAAAAGGCTGCCTTTAGAGTTTTAACTAGCGCACCTGTATTGCGAGCTGCTAGCTTAACGTTACATCAGTGCCTACAGGTGGGGGGATGGTTTGGTAGACAATGGTGCTCAGTTTTGTTGATGGAGCAGAGCACCCCACTTGTATAATGGTAGGGGGGACACACTGCATCTCCTTGTTTTCCTTACCCTCAGACCATATTACCAACAGAGTTCACTGAACAGTGGCTTTTTTTCCCCACTAAAGAGGTTCCAGTGCTAAACCGGAGCTAGTGGTAGCTTTGCACCATCTCTTTCTGTTTTATCTACAGTAAGATGAGAACTGGTTCAAACTCAGTGCCAAATAGCACTGTCAGAGACATGGCTCAATGACGATAACACAAGTAATATTCACATTGAAGGGTATGAATTATTTCACATGAACAGAAATAATAAGAGAGGCGGTGGTGTCGCTTTATATGTTAAAAATGAATTAAAATGTAAACTAAATAATGAAATGTCAATAATAGTTGATAATCTTATGGAAATGATAACAATAGAAATAATAAACAAAAATGATAAAAACATAATAATAAGTTGTGTATATAGATCACCAGGATCAAATATAGAAATATTCACTGATAAAATCCTGGAGCTATTGGAGAAGAGTTTTAATAAAAAAGTTTTTCTGTGTGGAGACTTTAACATTGATATGGGAAATAAAACAGATTCAAATAACATCAGTACATTTATAAATTCAATGTACAGTTTAAATATGTATCCATTGATATCCAAGCCAACAAGAATTACAACTCATAGTGCCACAATAATTGATAATATTTTCACAAATATAACAGACGGAGAGGTGATAGGTGGTATCTTAACGACCGACTTAAGTGATCATTTACCAGTTTTCACAATCTATAAAAATGATCAAAGTATCACAAAAGCAGTTAACGCAAAGAAAAAGATCATAAACACATCAAAAAAAGTTATGGAAAAATTAAAAGAGGATCTAGATAAACAAGACTGGAATAAAGTGTATGTTGATGATGTGAACAGATCATATGATGAGTTTATGAATATCTTGGAAACTCTGTATGAAAAAAATTGTGTACAAACAAATTACACAAAGAGAAATATTGTTGACCAACCATGGATGACAAAAGGGTTGAGAAATGCTTGTAAAAAAAAGAATTATTTGTATTCGTGTTTCTTGAAATTGCGAAGTCAAAACGCTGAAGAAAAATATAAAAAGTATAAAAATAAATTAGTAGGGATTATAAGGAAACATAAGAAAGAATATTATAGTAAATTATTAGATAAAAGTAATGGTGATATGAAAGCAACATGGCGAGTAATGAATAGTGTTATGAAGAATCATAAAGCAAAAACTAGTATTTCAAAATATTTTGTAAAAGAAAAAGATGAAGTTTATGATGAAAATGAAATTGTCAATGGATTTAATCAGTATTTTGTGAATGTTGGATCAAGCCTTGCAGCTAAAATACCAAAAGTAAATAATAATGTGAGCCACACAATTACAGGCTGTACAAGCAGTATTTTTCTAAATGGAACTAACGAAGAGGAAATAATGAAAGTAGTAAAAAATCTTACAGACAAGAGATCAAAGGACTGGGTGGACATGGATATGATGTTTGTAAAGGATATAATGAGCCATGTTATTGAGCCGTTTACATATATATGTAACTTATCATTTTCAACAGGAATATTTCCAGATAATATGAAAGTAGCTAAGGTAGTTCCTCTTTTTAAAAATGGTGATAAATGTGTGTTCAACAATTATAGACCTATATCCTTGTTACCACAGTTTTCTAAAATTCTTGAAAAACTTTTTGTGAACAGACTAGATCAATTTATAGACAAACAAAATATTCTAAGCAACAGTCAATATGGGTTCAGAGCTAAAAACTCTACATCAATGGCTCTCATGGAATTAATGGAACAAATAACTACTGCTGTCGATCAAAAACAATACTGTGTCAGTATTTTTGTTGATTTAAAAAAAGCATTCGATACTATTGATCACACCATTCTCCTTGAAAAACTGAACAAATATGGTATTAGAGGACCAGCATTACAGTGGGTATCTAGCTATTTGAAAGATAGGAAACAATTTGTACAAATAAATGATGTAAGATCTGACCTCTGTAATATCACATGTGGAGTTCCCCAGGGCTCTGTGCTTGGACCAAAGCTATTTATTTTATATGTGAATGACTTGGTAAATGTGTCAGGACTCCTTAAATGTATACTTTTTGCTGATGATACCACATTTTTCTGTTTAGGTGAAGATATAGAACAAATGTTGGAATTGATAAAGACAGAATTTACCAAAATACAAACTTGGTTTAAAATCAATAAATTATCATTAAATCTAGAAAAAACTAATTACATGATATTCAGTAATAAAAAGAAAACTGTTGATGTTCCACTCAAAATTGAGGGTGTTGAGATTTGTAGAGTGAGTGAGGTGAAGTTTTTGGGTGTTATCATTGATGACAAACTGACATGGAAACAACACATAAATTCTGTAAGAATAAAAATAGCTAAATCGATTGCAGTACTATACAAGGTCAGAGACCTATTGAATGATAAAGCTCTGTATTTGTTGTATAACACAATCATTGTTCCACACTTAATCTATTGTATTGATGTTTGGGGGAAAGCGTGTAAAACAATCACAAAGCCTATTTTTGTATTACAGAAAAGAGCTGTAAGAATTATCACTAGAAAACATTACTGTCATCCATCCAGTACATTATTTTATCAACTGAAATTATTGAAGTTCCATGATTTGGTTGATTATAATATTTTATCAATTATGTATAGGGCTCAGAACAACAAATTACCTTTAAATATCCAAATGCACTTTGTTAAAAGACAAAGTTGTTATAATCTTAAGGGGACAGAGATGTTTGTAAAACCACAATTCAGAACAAGTTTGAAGGGACGTTCTACCTCAATCCAGGGAATTAGATTATGGAATGGCTTGGAGAATGTAGTTAAAAATGCCAAGTCACTGTTTACATTTAACACTAGCTCTACCAGTTTTTGTCAAAATGACAATTCTACCTATGCAACCCATGGGATTGTCAAACTGACAAATTGAATTAGCATTTTTAAAGCCATTGGTATGTATATGAGGCCATTCCAATCTGTTGGCGGGGAGGAGGCCTTGGGGCATATTTATATAGTCAGGTAAATCCAGTGGTGGAGAAAATACTCAAACACTGTACTTAAGTAAAAGTGCAAATAAACAGACAAAAATATACTCTAGTAAAAGTAGAAGTACCATATTAATATTTTTACTTAAGTAAAAGTAAATAAGTACTTGCTTTTAAAAATACTTAAAGTATTAAAGTAAAAGTAATTGCTGAATGTATTACCTAATGCAATGGCCTACAATACCATAAAGTGTGTGATATATATATATATATATATATATATATATATATATATATATATATATATATATATATATATATATATATATATACATATATATATGTGATATATATACATATATATATATATATATATATAGATATATATACATGTATATATATATATATATATATATATATATATATATATATATATATATATATATATATATATATATGTATATATGTATATATGTATATATATATTTATAAGTATATATATATATATTATATATATACAGGTAGTCCCCGACTTACGAGCGAGTTCCGTTACAACGAGGCGCTCGTAACATGGAAATCTCGTAATTTGGAACGGCCGCCACGTGTCTCGTAAGTCCGGAATTTCGCTCGTAAGTTGGAACGGTTTTGCTAGCGCGACTACAAACACTCGTTTTTCATCGAAAAACCGCTTATGAGTGCATAAAAATGATCGGAAACGTGTGTCCACATGTTTAGCTAACGGACTGTGGTGAAAAAACACAGAAAAACTCAGTATTTTTTGCGTTTTTTCCAAAAATTTGCCAGCTCGTAAGTCCGGATGCTCGTAGGTCAGAGCGCTCGTAAGTCGGGGACTACCTGTATATATATATATATATATATATAAATAGCTTGGTCCGCATTGCCGGCAGTAAGTCAGGCTCGTTTCCGGTAAAAGTTGGACTCCGCCAAGGTTGCCCTTTGTCACCGATTCTGTTCATAACTTTTATGGACAGAATTTCTAGGCGCAGCCAAGGTGTTGAGAGGATTTGTTTTGGTGACCTTAGAATCGCTTCTCTGTTTTTTGCAGATGATGTGGTCCTACTGGCTTCATCAGTTCGTGATTTACAATTTTCACTGGAGCGGTTTGCAGCCGAGTGTGATACGGCCGGGATGAGGATCAGTTCCTCCAAATCCGAGGCCATGGTCTTGAGCCGGAAAAGGGTAGCATGCCCTCTCCGGGTCGGGGAGGAGGTCCTGCCCCAAGTGGAGGAGTTTAAGTATCTCGGGATCTTGTTCACGAATGAGGGAAAACTGGAGCGTGAGATCGATAGGCGGATAGGTGCAGCGTCCGCAGTGAAGCGGGCGCTGTACCGGTCTGTCGTGGTGAAGAGAGAGCTGAGTCAAAAGGCAAAGCTCTCAATTTACCGATCGATCTACGTTCCCACCCTCATCTATGGTCATGAGCTTTGGGTTATGACCGAAAGAACAAGATCTCGGATACAAGCGGCTGAAATGAGTTTTCTCCGCAGGGTGTCTGGACTCTCCCTTAGAGATAGGGTGAGAAGCTCAGTCATCCGGGAGGGACTCGGAGTAGAGCCGCTGCTTCTCCACATCGAGAGGAGCCAGTTGAGGTGGCTCGGGCATCTGGTTAGGATGCCTCCTGGACGCCTCCCTGGGGAGGTGTTCCGGGCATGTCCCACCGGGAGGAGACCCAGAGGAAGAGCCAGGACGCGCTGGAGGGACTATGTTTCTCGGCTGGCCTGGGAACGCCTTGGGATTCCCCTGGAGGAGCTGCACCAAGTGGCTGGGGAGAGGGAAGTCTGGGCCTCCCTACTTAGGCTGCTACCCCCGCGACCCGACCCCGGATAAGCGGAAGAAGATGGATGGATGGATGGATGGATGGATGGATGTTTTTGCTACTTTTCTATTGTTTATTGTTTAATGTATGTGTTTCATTGGCCTCGAGGCTCAATAAGATTTACCTGACTAAATAAAGGTTGAATGAAAAAAAATAAAAAAATAAAATTCAGTGTAACATTATTTTTGATCAAAGCTTGTAAGAACCCCCCCCCCACCTACAGAGCAGTCTCTGGTGAAAACAACTCTCTCTCTCTGTAGAAGCAAGTTGGAAATGCTGTTGGAATGTGTGGTTAATTTGTGGGGGATGTATGTAAATGAATGTTCTTTGTGTGAGGGGGATCTTTTGTTTTGACCTACTGGAGAAGATTATGCTGGGAGAAGATTCTCAGGAGGGGATGTTTACCCACAAACAAAGATATCCACCCCCAGGCTCATGACACCTAATGGAAGAATTGTCATTTTGACAAACTCATGGCAGTTCTAGTGGTTTTTTTTCCCCTGGGTTTGCTAGTGTTAAGAAAATGATCAAAAGGAATTTGTTGAAAAAATATATATGAATTAGCATAATGTGTATTGTATTATTTATTAGTTATGTATTAGTATTAGAAAATTAGAAAGAGTTAGTCATTTTGTACTACTGGTGGAAGATTATTAATGTGTTTTGTATCAATTTTTAGTTATGTATTAGTATTAGAAAATTAGAAAGAGTTAGTCATTTTGTACTACTGGTGAAATATTATTAATGTGTTTTGTATCGATTATTAGTTATGTATTAGTATTAGAAAATTAGAAAGAGTTAGTCATTTTGTACTACTGGTGAAATATTATTATTGTTTAATCTGATTGTTTGAAAAAAGGGGCAGATATAATAAGATTTATTCTTCTTTCTGCTACCTTTCATTTTTTTACATTGTGTACGTATCATTAATGGGATTGTCTTGTATTGTGTTTCTTTTGTAAAAAAATGAACAAACTTAATAAACTAAACTAAACTAAACTAAACTAAATATTTGCTGGGCTATAGCAAAGATCCCATTTTGTAAGGAGCTGGGGGTAGGCTCAGGAAGATCAACAACCAGACCTGCATGCATGATATATGAAAAATTTATTGCAAGATCTGTGAGTGCAATATCAATACCGCAAAGGTCTGCCTGGACAGCAGTAAATCCATCCCTCAGTTTTTTTTATCCACTTTTCTGTGAAGAGTCGCAGGGGAGCTGGCGCCTACCGGTACCTATTTCCGTCCGTCACTGTGTGAGAGGCGGTGTGCGCCCTTAACAAGTACAAATCTAATCTATGGAAATAAAGTGCGTCTGCTCTGTTATCCTCAACAGCTCTGATTCTCAAATTGTGACACAAGTACCACTGGTTGTACTCAGGATTTTGTAATGGTACTCCATCAACTGCTGAGAAGTACTATAACAAGCTAACTTGCCATCATAAGATGAACTAGGATGCAAAGAGAGACAAAATGATGAATGGTTGAAGTAAAATATGGTCTTGGCTCCAAATAAAAAAATACTTGAAACAAAAGTGTACAGTAATAGAAAATATTTTGAGAATCACTAAGAAAACTGGAGTGAAAAATGGTTAATGTGCTAGTGATTACTCAAACAATCCCATCAAAGAATCAAAAAAGGCGTTCGATACAGAAACAACTGGACTTTATTTGTAACAGAAAACGTTTCGCTTCCCATCCGGGGAGCATTATCAATTCAATGAGCACTGAGCAGGCTGTGAGTGAGTGAAGTTATAAACAGGCTGAGGTGACATGCACCAACCTATGTAAATTGAAAGCAAACACACACACACATACTTGAGCTAACACATACATGTGACAGTGCAGCGAGGACTGTCCAGACAGACCTCTACATTGGAGAAACTAAACAGCCTCTTCACAGAAGAATGTCCCAACACAGGAGAGCCACCTCCTCTGGACAAAACTCAGCTGTTCACCTCCACCTCACGGACAAGGGACAATCTTTTGAGGACCAGAACGTACATATTTTGGACCGAGAGTACAGGTGGTTTGAGAGGGGTGTGAAGGAGGCGGTTTATGTAAAACGAGAGAAACCATCGTTAAACAGAGGAGGAGGCCTCAGATTTCAACTTTCTAAAACTTGTGGTGCGGCCCTGGGTCTGGTTCCCAGACGTTTCGCACCTGATGAGAACAAAGGGGCCTCATTTGTGTATTAGACTGGCAATAACTTTGAGAGGTCCCTGCTGTTGAGGTGTGAGGTGTGATTTGTCAATTTACATACAGTAGGATGTGTGTGTGTCTTCTGTAAGCCCTGCTTTCACACACTGAACTTTGAATGTGTCACATGTATGTGTTATCTCAAGTATGTGTGTGTTGCTTTCAATTTACATAGGTTGGTGCGTGTCACCTCAGCCTGTTTATAACTTCACTCACTCACAGCCTGCTCATTGAATTGATAAAGCTCCCCGGATGGGAAGCGAAACGTTTTCTGTTACAAATAAAGTCCAGTTGTTTCTGTATTGAACACCTTTTTTGATTCTATCATGTCCTGGACGACTGAGAATCTTCACCAGCAATCCCATCAAAGTTTTTATAAGATGTATCAATAAAAAAGGCAAAACAGTGAGAAAACTCAATTTGTCGATTTAAATTTTGTTAACAATACTCTTGAACTGGGATGGGGTTACAAATTTGTTCAGTTTGCTCGTTCATGTTAGATGCCGAAAACAATGATTTATTTATTTTTGCTGGTTTGTTAACGTCACAATTGGTGGTACTTCAAAATCGTAGTATTTTCTGAGTTAGTACTCATTATAAAAAGTTTTAGAACTACTGCACCACAGAAATTCAAAATACCAAAGAAAAAAATAATCATTTACCAGAAGTGAGAGTTGATGCAACATGACTCTGAGTGGGTCCTCTGGCTGTGAAAGAACAAACAGCCCTGGATTAGCACTAGGACCTGTTTAGTTGAAAATATATATTTTTTGTTTAACCTCCTCATAAGCAACCAGCTTACCTTTTTATATATTTTTTGCTAGTTTATGCTATATTGAAGCTAATCTCGACTGATCCATACCTGGATGTGAAAGTCTTGGAAAAACAGGCCCCACCCAGGTCGGCCTTAATGAAACAAATCACTTGGGCAAAGCTATTGCAAGCAGGCAGCCTATTATTATTATTATTATTATTATTATTATTATTATTATTATTATTATTATTATTATTATTATTATTATTATTATTATTATTATTATTATTATTATTATTATTGCAAGAAATGTCATTAGAATACACATACTGTCTTGCTTACCATGAATTTGCCCACCAATTCTAAAATGAATTCAATACTTCTTGCATTTTCCTCAGGAGAAGATCAGCTAGGTTACAGAGCGTCATAATGATTCTGACGTTTGTTTCCTCACACATAGCTTCTTTGTGTAATGACTATATATTTGTGGCTGTGATGAATGCATCAAAGCAACACAGTTTCACTGACACCAAGGCCAGCAGGTTAACTATCTTTGCTTGTTTAGTTAACATAAGCTAATAAGCTACTCGCTAATGCTTCGTGTTTTGTGTACAAACTGGACAATTCTAATAAACAGCCTCATCTAATGTTTAGAGCAATAAATTTGAACAATGTTTATCTATGAAAATTTGAATTAAAATGTTTTATGAGCAACTAAAACAAGTTGGAAAACCAATCAGATGAACTGGAGCACTTTATCCAGTCTCCATATGCTTCCTTCCAGACCACTTTAGCTGCACTACATTAAGGTAGAAGAGTGTCGCATTTAAAGAAAAAAAAGATTTAGCACAGGCAGCAGCACCGGGGAGCAAGTACTGTACAGTGAACAGCTGGCTCTGTGTAGGAGGCTGATGAGCACTGGGTGTCACTGACAACGACACCTTCCTGGAAAGTCAAAAGAAAATGAACTGAACTGGCACCTTCTTCCCTTCACTCATGAATAATAAAACTCTAATATTTCGACAATTGCTTCAAAACTTTTACAAAAAACGGATGTTTCTCAACTATAATCAAATCAAAAGCTGTTCATATTGGGAGGCTTCTTCCATTTGAAAGGGTTGTCCAGCATCATCTTACCACCACTTACCCTAACATCTGAATCATCTTATTAGGCACATCATGCAGAAGCTGTATGTTTATAGAAGATGTTTTTTCACTTTGTAATACTTATTTACTTCTCATATTAGCTATTCTCCCAGAATGGCTTCATTCATTCATTGGAAGAACGTTTTTAGCATCTTCAAATAGTACCTTGAGTAATGACACTCAAAATTTATTGTACCATCAATTTTGAAGCCATAAATCAGAATAAATGTCAGGCTGGCTCAGCTCTCCATGACGTTTGAGGCTTTTAGCTTTTAGGAGTCGTCTGAGACCACACACACTCTTTATACGTTTCAGACGCCAGTAAAGGCTTGATGATGAGATGCTTGCAATCACACAGCTGGTACATTCAATTACATCAAGAGCTTTGCGTCACGTTTCCTTAAAATACTTCATTTAGATTTTACTCCAGCTACCAATATGCAGTACATTCTGCATCTGAATCATTTTAACGTGGCCTTTTCCTTGTTTGAATGTCAGGGATGAAAATAATTCAGGAAAACAAATGATCATAGCCATGTTTGAATGCACCTTGTCAGATAAGAATAAGCTCAGTGCACATTCATCATAAAAAGCAAAAAATAAAACAAAGCTGCATCCCTGGGACAATAAATTCAGTCACTGCACTTTTGTGTGATCACAGGAATGCCATAGCAGTCAGCAAATTGAGTAGGATGCAGCGGTTGAGGAAGATAGCAGTACATGCTGCATATTGGGCTCCTAAGTGGTGGGTTTCTAAAAGGCTGTTCGTCAGGAGCCTGTTTTAATTTATTTATTTCTTTTTAAACTGTCCTTATAAGGGAAATGAGATAATGTAAGCTTAAAAAAACAGAGAAGAAAATGCATGGTTGCAGAAGCACATAATCTATGATGTGCTGGCAATTGTTCACCATTTTTTACCCCCTGCTGCATTCTTATTGTGGATGTGAATGCATGTGGGGAAATTATTTTTTAGATTTAAGCTTAAAAATATCCAAGCCTAAACACATCCAGCCTCTCCTAAATTGCTGTCTCTGCTCCTTGTTGACTGCTACCTTGGACTGCCTGCATTGCAACAATAACACAATATAAAAAAACAAGACCATAAGAAAATAACTGGAAACACACGTTGCACTAAAACACTTCCACCTTTCCTCATGATTGTTACTTGGTCAAAGCGAAACCGGAAAAAAAACGGTTCCATGCATACAGATTTAAAGATATGAACACAGCAATCTCCCAGAACAAGAACCAATAATACCCATCACATCGGCAGAGACTCCACCATGGGTGAAGAATAGCAGGACTAAGGTGAGACTTCCAGATCTAGACTGACAAACAAGTGATTGCTAAACAACCGGATATTGTGGCGGTTGACAAGCTATAGAAGAAAGCAATGGTGACAGATGTAGCAATCCCAAGCAACTGTAACATCAGGATAAAGGAGCATGAGAGGATGTGAAATACTATGGGCTGAAAGAGAAAATAGAGGTTTTGGAGAGAAGACACTGTAACACACTACAAAAATATCCTTGGAAAAATAAAACTGTTCCATGCAATTATCACTTCTAGGCTGGACTATTGTAATTCTTTATTTCTGTATTTGGGTATCCAAAAAACCTTTTTCAGTTGATCCAAAGTGCTGCTGCTAGAGTTCTGATGAGAGTTAGAAGGAGAGATCATCATATTTCTCCATTTTTATTTTCTCTCCATGGATCGAGTTTCTACAGAAAGAGAAATGTGATAGATGATTGACGTTGTAGTCATATCATCTAATTTGCAGCCATTTGTTTTGGACACTCGGGTAAAGAGAAGAGCTGAGCTGTCAACTAATCACCACCTAGTAGTGAGTTGTTCAGATGGCGGGAGAAGATGCCGGACAAGTATGGGATTGGGGGCCTGTTGTTCAGTCCTTATACAAGGAGTGTGAGAGTTTGGTTTGCATTGCCGGTAGTAAGTTGGACCCATTCAGGGTGAGAATTGGACTCTGCCAGGGCTGCCCGTTGTCACCAATTCTGCTCATAACTTTTCTGAACAGAATTTCTCAGTGCAGTCAGGGGGCGGAGGGGTTCCGGTTCGGTGGTCTCATGATTCCATCTCTGCTCTTTGCAGATGATGTGGTCCCGTTGGCGTCATCGTGCCGTGATCTTCAGCTCTCACTGGAGCAGTTCACAGCTGATTGTGAAGCGGTTGTGATGAGAATCAGCACCTCAAAATCTGAGGCCATGGTCCTCAACCAGAAAAGGGTGGATTGCTCTCTTCAGGTTGAGGGTGAGGTTCTGCCTCAAGTGGAGGAGTTCAAGTGTCTCAGGGTTTTGTTCACGAGTGAGGGAAGAATGGAGCATGATATTGACAGACAGATTGGTTTAGCATCTGCAGTATTGTGGACTCTGTACCAGTCCGTTGTGGTGAAGAGGAGCTGAGCTGTAAGGTAAAGCTCTCTGTTTACTGATCGGTCTACGTTGCTACCCTCACCTATGGTCACGAGCTCTGGGTAGTGACCAAATAGTGAGATCATGGATACAGGCGGTTGAAATGAGTTTCATCTGCAGGGTAGCTGGACTCTCTCTTATAAATAGGGTAAGAAGTTCAGCTATCTGGGAGAGACTCAGAGTAGAACTACTGCTCATCCACATCAAGAGGAGCCAGTTGAGGTCATTCGAGCATCTGGCAAGGATGCCCCCTGGGCGCCTCCCTAGGGAGGTGCTTCGGCATATCCATCTGGGAGGAGACCCCAGGGAAGACCCAGGACATGCTGGAGAGACTACTTCTCTCGGTTGGCCTAGGAACACATTGGAATCCTCCCAGAAGAGCTGGAAGAGGTGCCTGTGGAAAGCGATGTCTGGTTCTCCTGCTCAAGCTGCTGCCCCCACGACCTGACTTCGGAACAAGCAGAAGATGATGGATGGATGGATGAATAGTTTCTCTCCATTAGCTCCCTGTCAAATTCAGAATATAATTCAAAATCTTCTAATATACTGTATACGTTCCTGACAGAGCACTTCACTCTCAGACTGTGGCGTTACTTGTGTTTCCTAGAGTTTCTAAAAATAGAATATGAGGAAGATCTTTCGGTTCTCAGGCTCCTCTCTTGTGGAACCAACTTCCAGTTTCTGTCTGTGAGGCTGACACACTGCCTACTTTTAGGGCTAGGCTTAAAACAATTTATGATAAATCCTATAGTTAAAATTGGCTTGGGCTTCCTAAGCTGTTCCATAGTTATGCTTCTATAGGCTTAGACTGCTGTGGTTGGTTGACCACATTTCCTCACTATGGTGTTGTCTTTACTGGCTACCTGTTTGTATTTGTATATATTTTATTATCATTAACGTTTTTCTTCGTGTTTCTTCCAATAGAAACTACACCTGGACCAACCCTTTTGTGTTTCCTCCTTCTTCTCTCAAACCTCAGCCATTTTGGGCAGATTACAGTTTATCCTGAACCGGGTTTTGCTGTAGGTTTCTCCCTGTTGAAAGGGAATCATTTCTTTCTACTGTGGCCAAGTGTTTGCTTAGGATGGTGGATTATGACAAAGTAAAGCTTTGATGCAATCTACTGGCTTTCTTAGACAACTTTTACTATTTGGCAGATAATAATAATGTATGTTGGATTTGAATGTATTGAAAATAATAAGAACGAAATTAGTCAAATCAAGTCAACTTTATTTATAAAGCACATTTAAAACAGCAGCTGTTACCAAAGTGCTTAACAGTAAAATCAATGGGAGTAATTTAATTTAAAAAATCATAACAATAAAAATAATGATAGTACTGAAAATTAATTACAAGCATCAAAAGAAAAACAAACGCAGAGCAATAAAATACTAAATCCGAGTCACACTGTGTAAAATGCCAAAGAAAACGTGTGTTTTTAGGAGAGATTTAAAATCAGGCAGGGAAGTGGCCTGTCTGATGTTGGGGAGCAGATTGTTCCAAAGTTTGGGGCTCACAACTGAAAAAGCCTGATCTCCTCTGAGCTTCAATTTTGTTTTTGGAACAACCAAAAGCAGCTGATCAGATGATCTGAGGGCCCGAGAAGGAACATATGGTTGCAGTAGGTCAGAGAGGTATGAGGGTGCAAGGCCATTTAGGCATTTAAAGGTTAACAGGAGAATTTTAAAATCAATTCTGGTAAGTACAGGGAGCCAGTGAAGGAAGGACAAAACTGGTGAAATATGATCAAAATTAACTGTAATTGGACATAAATCTGGATCTGAGTTTCATTTTTAATTTGGACTTTTTTCTATGCCCAGAGATTACTTTTGCTGTGAATTAATAAACTGAACTGAATTTATAAAATAATTACAAGTCAGTCATTTAAGTTTAAATATAGCAACATACATACATACATACATACAACAACAATAATCATTTTATATTTGCAGCATAACTCTCTATTAAAATAAATTGAGTTTTCAATTGTCTAAAGATTCCCATCTGTAGTGCACCATGCCTCTGGGTTATGATGTTCATGGTAATATTTTGGTTGTTTTGCCCAGCGTCCACCTCAGGAATGACATTGTGAATTGCTGCTGTAGGTCTTTCAGAGTGAGTAATGGAATTAAAACGTTAATTTGACTCTTGTTCAATGCTCACCCAGGGTCAGTGATCCCCTGGAGCACCAGCTGCTGAACTGAACTAAGCTGAAAGGGATCCATTCTGCAGGGGGACGAAGGGGGAATGGTAGGATGATGAGGAAGGACTGAGAAAAGTGACGGGAGGGTCATAATGTTTATGTTTATTAAATTTGTTCATTTTTTTTACAAAAGAAACACAATACAAGACAATCCCATAAAAGATAATGTACAAAATATAAAAAATGAAAGGTAGCAGAAAGAAGAATAAATCTTATTATATCTGCCCCTTTTTTCAAACAATCAGATTAAACAATAATAATCTTCCACCAACAGTACAAAATGACTTACTCTTTCTAATCAGATTAAACAATAATAATCTTCCACCAACAGTACAAAATGACTAACTCTTTCTAATTTTCTAACTAATACAATACACAATACGTCATTTTATATATATTTTTTTAACAAATTCATTTTGATCATTTTCTTAAATGTAAACATTGAATTGGCATTTTTAACTTCATTCTCCAAGCCATTCCATAATCTAATTCCCTGGATTGAGGTAGAACATCCCTTCAAACTAGTTCTGAATTGTGGTTTTATAAACATCTCTGTTCCCTTAAGGTTATAACAACTTTGTCTTTTAACAAAATGCATTTGTATATTTAAAGGTAATGCATTATTCTGAGCCCTATACATAACTGATAAAATAATAATATAAGGACATGACTGAAAGGTGAGGGTCACTGTGCTGAAAGGCAATCTGGAACATGTTGGCAGGGAAAAGAAAGCCAAGTACCCACACTGCATTGGCAAGGTTTAGGATTTTACAGTTTTAGTTTGAATTGCTGCAGAGCCCACTTTCCCCCACAAGTCCATGGCCTAATCTTTCTCAGAGCTTCAATACTGCCCTATTTCTTATATTCAACACACATTCCTTTAAATAGTTTTTCAAGCAGCTAATAACCAAATACTTTCTTGTTTCAGCTTGAATATGAAATTTAGCTGTTTTATGCCTACAGTGGACATAAAACAGAATTTTCCACAAACAGAATACCATTTTCTCTATCTGACCACAAGTGCTTGATAATAATCACAGTTTTCTATTAATTAATTTTACAAATAAACATTGCACTGCAATAAATGAGAAAAATGCAAGGTTGTCCACATTCATACACCTTTAGTAAAATAACTTCTGATGATCAGTATTAGGGATAGGGCCGATCCGATCCAGCATCAGATACCAGCATAATTTAAGTATCGGATTTTCCGATCCAACCTGCCGATATTTCCGATCCAGCTTCAAAGTACACTTGTGTTCCACCATAATCTGTGACTGCCATCTTAACATTGTGTGAGTTAAACCCAATGAAGACACTCTGGGCCTCACAACAGGAAACACCCAAACTTTAACAGCACACAAGAGGCAGATCTATATCACAGACGTCCTTCTCACTCATGGTGCAGCTGGAAAACTGAAAAACCGCTAAGCATTATGGGAAAGACAACACAGTCCACTCCCCTTAACCACTACGGGAGTGGATTTTGTTGTCTTTCCCATAATGCTTAGCGGAATTTTTAGTTTTCCAGCTGCACCATGAGTGAGAAGGACGTCTGTGATATAGACCTGCCTCTTGTGTGCTGTTAAAGTTTGGGTGTTTCCTGTTGTGAGGCCCAGAGTGTCTTCATTGGGTTTAACTCACACAATGTTAAGACAGTAGTATCAGTTCAAAAAATTCATTATTACAGCCTCATATACCTGAACCGTATCGGATCGGAAAGTATCGGTATCAGATCGGAAGTAAGAAATGTGGATCGGTGCATCCCTAGTCAGTATGTGGATCTGATAAATATGAACTCCGACACAACATAAAATATCTCAAAATCTCTTGAACAAAGTAAGTGTTTGAACAAAGTGTTTGTTATGATAATGCACTACTAAGTGTCTAATCTCTATATGTGGCTTGTTGCCTCCTGAAAGTATAGGCAAACTTATGATGTTCATCACGTAAAGTCTTGTCATTATTCAGTTAAAGCTGCACTATGTAACTTTGTAGTGCAGTCTGTAACTTTTCTAACAATATATTTTTAACATATTTCTTCACTCTGTCACTATCTACTGACAGACTGATGTTAGACAAAGTAATCTCTGAAAAAAACTATAGTCCCCTTGCTTCTCTATCAGCATTTATAAAAACACTAAAAACACAGAGTGACCCGCCGTTAACCAGCCAATAAAAACAGAGTTTGTAACCAGCCAATAAAAACAGAGCTTGAATTTGAATCAGCCAATAAAAACAGAGCTTGAATTTGAATTTCAGCAGGGCCAGGGGGAGCAGAGCCATATATGGCTCTGAGGGGGAGGGATCAGAATGCTTTGCCTGTTGAAAATATTTCTAAGTTCTGGCTCTACAGAAAGTTACACATAGCACCTATCCATCCATCCATCCATCCATCATCTTTACCCACTTCTTCCTTTTTGGGTTGCAGGGGTCACTGGTGCCCATATCCAGCAGTCACTGTTCGAGAGGCGGGGGACAGTTAATAATAAATGAGATGTTCAATTTGTTGCAAAATAACACAAACATAGCGCTCGTCATCAAACCATCAAATAAATATATAGTTTCCTCTAAGAGTATTTAAAGTTTTGCAGAGTTGTTTTGAACAATTATTACCTGAGCACAGTGCTAAACCATTAATTGATCTTCCCTTTTTAATTAGCTTTAATAGAACATTTTAAGATTCTCTTTCATCAGTAAAATAAAGTTATTGTTTCCCTCACATAATGTATTGGTGGTGTATAAAAAATGTCATAAACTGTAAATTGCAAACTACAGATAAAAAAATAAAGGGATTTTTATGCATATCCCCCAGCCCCATTCACATCACAATTTTTAACTAAAATAATTTTAAAATGAGAAATGAAAAACATAACTATTTTGGTCAAACCTTGTAAATGACATTGACATTCTCATACAATGTCATAAAATCTCATGATATGTAATAGCACTTAATATGGGTTGATAGTTCACATGTACTACCACACCAAAATTAGAACAATATCTGTCAAATGAACTGATTTATAGTAACTTCTGTCATGGGCAATTAATGTGGCAACCGTCTTCAATTTGGTCGATTCAAAAGGTTAAGATGTAACATGTACATTTGATTATTACATTCTGAGTTTTATTAAAATCCATCCACAGGTTTATGAGATATTAATGTCACAGTTCAAGCCAAGATATCACACAATGTGTAGCATGAGAGGGTGTGTTGGCAATGACACTGCTATCACCACACCAAATTAGTTCAAAGAAAAAAATGACTGAGTTACAGCTAATTCAAGTCAAGTCAATTTTATTTAAATAGCACAGTTAAAACAGATAAACTGTTATCAAGGTGCTTCACACACAACATAAAAGAGGTTTAAAAAAATTACAGAACAGTATAAGATAAGAGATAAGAGATAAGAGATTTTTTATTAACATTGCACCAGTAAACCAATACAACGTGATAATGTAAACACAGTCATCCAGAGGAGGGCAGAGAATGTTAAGCTGCTGCAATTCAAAACACATGCATGTTCATCAGCGCGGCCATCTCTCATCCGTCCTGGATGAAGAGCAAATCAGATATGGAAAAAGGAAAAACACAATAGGTATCATTTGTGATATTCAAAAAAAGAATCTATCAAAGATTGCCTGAGGACACTCCATGATAAAGTCCCAAAAACTCTATCAGCATAAGCACAACCACACGAGACATTGTTGCAGTTTTGACGACATGCAAGGAGATATAGAGTCTGCGAGTAACTTCAGAGAACACAGTTCAGCAGTTGTTCAGCTGGGCGTTATCCGAGGCACGCACAGAGATCTCTGGGGGGGAGGTCAGCAAGGGCACTTCAGCTCTACGCTCCAGGAGAATAGTTTCCAAACAGGCCTCTTTTCAAGGACGTGTGCAGAAACCAGATTAGATAGTCTTTTTGTTTATTCCAATCCAGACCACAGTGTTCTTTTTCACTGCAGCCTTCCAAGTCCAGACGCTGTTTCAGGGCCAAAATTCCAAATCATATGAGGTTCCGTTCTATGAACCCCCATCCGTGCCCTGTTGGAGCCCGGGCGGCTGTAAACGAGTTCCAAAGCGCCCCGCAGGTCCGCGGTAGTCCACCGACGCACCCAACGTGCGATTGAGCTCATACAACAGCTGGGATGAGGAGCTCACGGCCCGGATCAGAGAATCTTGCTGATCAGGGAGTTTCGCCAGCGCGCTGATAGCCGCCGAAGCTCTCCTCAGCTTCAGGTAGCAGACAGCTCCGCCGATGCCAAAAAACAGAGCAGCTGCCACCAATAGACCAATAATCCACAAATCTTCCACGTCTTCGACAGTCAAGACGGTCAGACACATAGGCTGCCACTGTCCCCACGAATCCATCATGTATCCAACCGCGTGTGTGTCAGAGGGACAGACAGCTTCTCCTGGCACGGTCCGCTTCGTGGAAAAAATCTTATCTATTGAAGAAACAGCCCAATTTATTAAATCCATCGCAAATTGGTTCGAGTGAGCGCTGAAGAGTCAGACGAGACAAAAAGCAAGCAGGGAGGAGGAAAAACTTAGGGAGGGAAGGAGCAAAAAGATATGCGACTTGCTTTGTCGAGAGCCGGAAGAAGTATCACACACTAATGGTAAAAAGTATGATCACACACTAATGGTAAAAAGTATGATATTAACAGCAGTAAAATTATAATAAAAATGTATAAGAACAGCATTAAAATGGAAACACAGTAAAATATATATACACTAAGTCAGCTCACACAGTATGAAATACCAGAGAGAAAAGATGGGTTTTTAGCAGGGATTTGAACATGTGAAGGGAGGAGGCCTGTCTAATGTTGGGGGGCAGGTTGTTCCAAAGTTTGGGGCCGGTGACTGAAAACACCCGATCTCCACGGAGCTTCAGTCATGTTTTTGGAACCGCCAAGAGCATCTGATTGGATTATCTCAGGGCCCACGATGGAACATATGTTCTGTTTAGCTTTTGTGGCCATCTTGAAATTGGTTGACTCCGAATGTTAATCATTTATCAATGTATATCCAATGATAACATTTTGAAAGTTTCATTGAAATCTATCCAGTGGTTCATCAGATACTTTGCTAACAAACAAGCAGAGTGGCCCTCAACAGTTCTGTCAAAGTTTTACAAACAGAGTGTGATCAGTTTGGGGTACATACTGGTGATGACTCTCTGCTAGCAGCAAAACAATTTTAGCTCAATATCTGCAAAACTAGTTGAGGTATTGCCATGTTTGGATTTGGTTGCCCTCTTAAATGTTATGATCCAGCGTGGTGTGGGAGTGTAAAGGATTTTAGGGGGGGTCAGTATTAAGCTGACCTCTTTATCCTTAATTATTTACTTATTCAGATTGAATAGTAATTTCACGGATTCTTTTCTTTTTCAGTTTACCCAATATTTCTGTGATCTTTATGATAGATAAATAAACCATAAAGCCATTAAGTGACAGAGACGTTAAGTGTAGAACCACTAGACTGAGGAACAGCTTCTACCCTGAGGCTGTTAGACTCATGGATCTCTAACCAGAATAATCACTGTGAAAAAAAATCACATCATGTTGATGTTGATCTGTTTCATGTTGCTGCTGATCTGTTTCATGTTGCTGCTGATCTGTTTCATGTTGCTGCTGATCTGTTTCATGTTGCTGCTGATCTGTTTCATGTTGCTGCTGATCTGTTTCATGTTGCTGCTGATCTGTTTCATGTTGCTGCTGATCTGTTTCATGTTGCTGCTGATCTGTTTCATGTTGCTGCTGATCTGTTTCATGTTGCTGCTGATCTGTTTCATGTTGCTGCTGATCTGTTTCATGTTGCTGCTGATCTGTTTCATGTTGCTGCTGATCTGTTTCATGTTGCTGCTGATCTGTTTCATGTTGCTGCTGATCTGTTTCATGTTGCTGCTGATCTGTTTCATGTTGCTGCTGATCTGTTTCATGTTGCTGCTGATCTGTTTCATGTTGCTGCTGATCTGTTTCATGTTGCTGCTGATCTGTTTCATGTTGCTGCTGATCTGTTTCATGTTGCTGCTGATCTGTTTCATGTTGCTGCTGATCTGTTTCATGTTGCTGCTGATCTGTTTCATGTTGCTGCTGATCTGTTTCATGTTGCTGCTGATCTGTTTCATGTTGCTGCTGATCTGTTTCATGTTGCTGCTGATCTGTTTCATGTTGCTGCTGATCTGTTTCATGTTGCTGCTGATCTGTTTCATGTTGCTGCTGATCTGTTTCATGTTGCTGCTGATCTGTTTCATGTTGCTGCTGATCTGTTTCATGTTGCTGCTGATCTGTTTCATGTTGCTGCTGATCTGTTTCATGTTGCTGCTGATCTGTTTCATGTTGCTGCTGATCTGTTTCATGTTGCTGCTGATCTGTTTCATGTTGCTGCTGATCTGTTTCATGTTGCTGCTGATCTGTTTCATGTTGCTGCTGATCTGTTTCATGTTGCTGCTGATCTGTTTCATGTTGCTGCTGATCTGTTTCATGTTGCTGCTGATCTGTTTCATGTTGCTGCTGATCTGTTTCATGTTGCTGCTGATCTGTTTCATGTTGCTGCTGATCTGTTTCATGTTGCTGCTGATCTGTTTCATGTTGCTGCTGATCTGTTTCATGTTGCTGCTGATCTGTTTCATGTTGCTGCTGATCTGTTTCATGTTGCTGCTGATCTGTTTCATGTTGCTGCTGATCTGTTTCATGTTGCTGCTGATCTGTTTCATGTTGCTGCTGATCTGTTTCATGTTGCTGCTGATCTGTTTCATGTTGCTGCTGATCTGTTTCATGTTGCTGCTGATCTGTTTCATGTTGCTGCTGATCTGTTTCATGTTGCTGCTGATCTGTTTCATGTTGCTGCTGATCTGTTTCATGTTGCTGCTGATCTGTTTCATGTTGCTGCTGATCTGTTTCATGTTGCTGCTGATCTGTTTCATGTTGCTGCTGATCTGTTTCATGTTGCTACTGATCTGTTTCATGTTGCTGATCTGTTTCATGTTGCTGCTGATCTGTTTCATGTTGCTGCTGATCTGTTTCATGTTGCTGCTGATCTGTTTCATGTTGCTGCTGATCTGTTTCATGTTGCTGCTGATCTGTTTCATGTTGCTGCTGATCTGTTTCATGTTGCTGCTGATCTGTTTCATGTTGCTGCTGATCTGTTTCATGTTGCTGCTGATCTGTTTCATGTTGCTGCTGATCTGTTTCATGTTGCTGCTGATCTGTTTCATGTTGCTGCTGATCTGTTTCATGTTGCTGCTGATCTGTTTCATGTTGCTGCTGATCTGTTTCATGTTGCTGCTGATCTGTTTCATGTTGCTGCTGATCTGTTTCATGTTGCTGCTGATCTGTTTCATGTTGCTGCTGATCTGTTTCATGTTGCTGCTGATCTGTTTCATGTTGCTGCTGATCTGTTTCATGTTGCTGCTGATCTGTTTCATGTTGCTGCTGATCTGTTTCATGTTGCTGCTGATCTGTTTCATGTTGCTGCTGATCTGTTTCATGTTGCTGCTGATCTGTTTCATGTTGCTGCTGATCTGTTTCATGTTGCTGCTGATCTGTTTCATGTTGCTGCTGATCTGTTTCATGTTGCTGCTGATCTGTTTCATGTTGCTGCTGATCTGTTTCATGTTGCTGCTGATCTGTTTCATGTTGCTGCTGATCTGTTTCATGTTGCTGCTGATCTGTTTCATGTTGCTGCTGATCTGTTTCATGTTGCTGCTGATCTGTTTCATGTTGCTGCTGATCTGTTTCATGTTGCTGCTGATCTGTTTCATGTTGCTGCTGATCTGTTTCATGTTGCTGCTGATCTGTTTCATGTTGCTGCTGATCTGTTTCATGTTGCTGCTGATCTGTTTCATGTTGCTGCTGATCTGTTTCATGTTGCTGCTGATCTGTTTCATGTTGCTGCTGATCTGTTTCATGTTGCTGTTGATCTGTTTCATGTTGCTGTGTTCATTTGTGCCCATCTGCTCATACAGACTCATGTTTGTGCTGCTGTTAGACGTAATGTTTTTATGCTATTAGTGCTTAGTGTTAGCCTGGCCCTCGCCATTCCTACGCAGCTCCGCTCAATTCTATTTCCCTTCACTGCTGGGTCTGGGACTTCTCCCATAGACAAGGATTTCTCCGGCTGATTTTTGACCGGACCAATCAGAGAACAGAAGGGGCGGAGTTTTTGGCCCCTAACCCACGCCCCCACCTGTCCCAGCGCGCAGCCAGCGAGCATTCGCATGTTCTCATTCAAAGCGATGCAAAGCGATGCAGGACTGTTTTATATGTGACACAAATTAATTTCCCCTTCTTAATCCCTTATCTGGAGTTTTCTTTTGTTTTTTTGGGCAAAAGTCAAGTGATCGCTCCCTCCTCCCTCCTCCTCCTCCGCTGATGAGGAAATGCCTCAGGTTGTCACGAGAGAATTAAAATCGGGTTTTACGTTGCTGCCCGAGTCCCTGCATATTTTCTGGTCTTCTGGACCAGCGCTCCATGGTTTTATTTTATTTTTTTATAACGTTTTATTAACATATAAACACAGAATATGCAGCTGCAGCGAGAGAAAATGCAGCAGGAGGCGGAGCAGATGTCAAGTTCAACAGACCACGGGGGAGCAGCCATATATGGCTCTGAGGGGGAGGGAGCAGAATGCTTTCCCTGTTCAAAATTTTTCTAAGATCCAATGGTTTTGTTCCTCAGCAGAGGCCACGCCTCCAGCAAGAATCGTTTTAAAATGGAGAAAGTCCAGACCCTAGTCCGAAGCGAAGTGAAGGACAAGGGTCTGGTTTTAACCAGGCTAGCTTAGTGTATTTTTAGTTGATGTTTCTCTTAGTTCATATCTTAGATCTTATTACCGTTTTTTTTTTTCTTTTACATTTTATTGTTGGATGTAACTGGGACCATGTGTACATAATCTCGTTCCACCACATGTACCACATGAGATGTAAATGACAAATAAAGTCCAGTTGATCCTGTATTGAACGCCTTTTTTCATTAAATGACAAATAAATCTCTCTGACTCTGATATTCTGTGAAACTCCATTTGCTGGCTGGTTCTTGTACTACAAGAAGAAATCTGCACACAGTCGGAGCAGACTGGGGGCACAGTTTCTGACGATGAACGGTGGATGCCCGCGGCAAAATAACTGGAGCTTCTTATTTATTTCCAAATTTATGATTTATCTTATATTTAATAGGTGTGGCTTAGAGACAGGTGCGTTATAAAGCCCAACAATTACGGTACTTCCTTTTGTTAAAGACACCTGGACTCACTTTAACATGTACATACATCTAATCTACAAAGTACTATCCTTTTTTCTTGCGGTACAATACAAAAATTGTACGCACCAACAAATTTGCCCAAGTCTGTACGTTTACAATTAATCAACTTTAGGAGTCAAAACGGGAATTACCGTGACTGTTTCTGCATCCAGCTCTGTGAAAATAAACTCTCCTCCTTCGAAGTCGTCGTTCAGATAAAGGATGGCACTGCAGGACAGACATCAGGATGTTAGCAGTGTGCTCTCATGTGGGCTTGTTTCTGTGTGTAAGACCTCACCTGTAATCTCTGTGTGTGTATGCAGGAGGTTCTTGGACACACTGGTTTATCTCAGGAATCAGTACACAGTTGTCCACATGAACAGGGTGGCTCAGGTCGTTTCGGTTCTCCGACTTCTCTAAAACAGCAGAAGCACAGAGAGAAGTTAGGAATCCTCCATCACTTAACTTTAAGTACTATACAGTAGATCTGTATTTTTCAAAGTGGGGTCTGTGGCCCCATGGGGGGCCACCAGGGGGCACTAGGGGGCATAAGAAAGCTGGAGAGAAGAATTAAAAAGGCAAAAATAAAAAAAAAAACATTTTTTTTTAATTAAAAATTTTGATTTTTTAAAATTACTGTAATCAAATCAAATCAACTTTTCAATAATTATTTAAAAATGTATTTTATAATGGCAGCACGGTGGCACAACTGGTAGAGCTGCTGCCTCTCAGCGAGAAAGTTGCTGGTTCTATTCCCGGTCCAGGGGCCTTTCTGGGTGGAGTTTGCATGTTCTCTCTGTGCATGCGTGGGTTCCATCCGGGTACTCCAGTTTCCTCCCACAGACCAAAAACATACTTTAGGCTGATAGGTAACTCTAAATTGTCCCTAGGTGTGTGAGAGAGAGTGAATGGT
>JBBPBX010006199.1:57200-69324 GCA_038048925.1 Garcialebias charrua
CTTCATGAGGAATGTGTGACTGCAGCACCTCACCACAGAAGCTCAGGAGAAGGTGGCAGTCAATGTTCCCTCTATGTTGCGCACTGCTCACACATTCTCAGCGCACAATAAAATCTTTGTAGCGCATCCAAAGTAAACTGAATGTAAAGTATGTCCTATAGGCTTTGAACGCACCACACAAGATCCGGGATCTGATTGGGTCTGGTAAGCCCGCCGGTCCGCCTCAATTTAAAATGATTGATGGACAGCGATTACACCCAGTCACATTGAAGCTCACGTTGTTTTGACCAATTACTAACAGGAAGGTGTGTCTTAGAAAAGCAAGCATGTGTGTATGCGGCTTCACAGTCAAATCATGCAGAAGTTGGAGTTTGTCACACCGGGACAGGTATGTGGGTCAAATGATATCAGCAGGAAAGACTCGGCATCTCAGCGACTCAGTTTAAATTACCATAGTGTCAAAACTACAGATTTTAAATCTCGTTGTTAGGTCAAGTAAACTCAGAGTTATGATCAACAAATCCACACCACGTCTTTTATCTGAATAAAGTCAAATATCAAGCGCGTTACAGCGAGAAGCTGCACACACACGCACACACACACCGCTGAACACATAAACAATCCCCCTCCTTTCTGAAGGAGGCTCCAAGTTATTTGTCAAGCACCAAATCTGCAGGAAAAATAAGAAAAAGACGCAGAAGTTGAATGGAGGTCAGTGCACGATAGTCAGTGAGCGGGGGTGATGAAGAGGAAGATCGTTAGAAGAGGAAGAGCAGAACGAGGCCAGGTGTGCAGAGGAGCAGGTCCAGAACCAAGCATCAGTTTCTGAGCTCTGCAGATGTTGACCCAGGGACCAGTGGAGGAAAATACACTTTTTAAAAACTTACAGTAAAATAAATATTTTGTCAATAAAAAAATAATAATGTAGAGATTTTAAACAAAAACCCTACAAGCATTAAAATAAAAATCATCTAAATTATGTATATTTATTTGAGGCTGACAGTTTAATTAAGAAGGTTAATTTTCCCTCTGAGGAACATGAATAAATAAATTTAAAGGATTAAAACTGTCTAATTCAAAAGAGATAATAAAGTCTGTAGTTAAATAAAACAGGTTTTGAGCTGCATGCATTCAGCTGGGAGCTGCAACATAAAGAATAAAGATCAATTCATTGTGAAATGATTCTTTATTAGATTACTGCATTATTATAAATGTATGTTATCTGGAGAACTACTGCTGCTGACTTCATGATTCTTTTCATGCCTGTGAAGCTGTAAGCAGCATCACATCAATTATGTGAAGGGGACAGTTCCTGGTCCTGTATCCTATAACGTACTATGCATCTCATGAACAGCAATGTTTTTGTTTTTTCATTTTACGGGGCAAATCACTTATATTAAAAGTAAACTCATGGAAGTTGCTGCTGTAATCTGATTATTTTAATAAGCCATGTAACTTTCTATGATCCCAGATTTATAACAAGTGTGTGGCCATAGTGCGCACGCCTGATGTTGCTCATAGTGGTCCTCAGTGTGCTCAGAGAGCTTGTGTGTATGCCCAGACACATGAAAAATTAGAGGAAACATTGGTGGCAGTCCAAGGAAACAGCAAAGAGGTGGATCAAGTCTTCAGGCAGCTGACCTCCCCAACATCCAGCTGTTGTATCCTTTGACTTCATCCCATCTTCCACTGGATTTGTGGAAATGATTTCTCTCGTAAAAATAAGTGGACTGATGTGCAAAACTGAAAGTTATGCACCATAACTCATGTTCCCTGAAGGAAGGGAACGAGGTGCAACATACTTGCTATGGTAATTGCGCCCCCGCGCGATTACCTGAAGGAATATACTCACGCCTTTACGGCTAGGGGCGTCACCGCCGCGCCAGAGGCCCCGCCCTCTGGGTACTTAAGCGGCTTGCGCCCCTCCATCTTTCTCCAAAATTGCACTTCACCGAGCTTTCAGCATTGAAAAGGGCCAGATATGTTGCACCTCGTTCCCTTCCTTCAGGGAACATGAGTTATGGTGCATAACTTTCAGTTCCCTTTCAGTCTGGTCTCTCGGTGCAACATACTTGCTATGGGAACGTAATCCATTCACGCCCTTGAAATGCTCAGCAAAGTGCATGTGAGAACATCCGTCCTAAAAGACAGGCAGCTCCCAGCTGCTTTCTGCAGGGAATGTAGAAAGCACATGCTAAGAGGAAAAAATGCCAAATGTAAAGAACACCAACATGATGTTTCCACTGGGCATATATATATACAACCCCAACTAGAGACAGCTTAAGCGTGCTCCATCAGTGTGAATACTTATCATCCCCTTTTCCCATTGGAACATCCTGAGAAACAGGAGGAAAAATGGACCCACCACGTCACAAGAAATTGGGTGACAGATTTGGAGGTAGAAAACCGAGGCCAAGCACAGGGTAACCTCTCAGGTCCTTGCCAGAAAACCTTTGTGAATGTTGTTGTTTGTTTTGGGACAAAGCAACCAAAGCCTTAGGCTCTCAGCCAGATCCCTTCAGAGGTCAGGCTGAAAGTTGCCATAACTCTGGACGTGGGTGTAGAAGCTGTCCACGCGCCTGAGTCAACAGGTCCCTGTGAGAAGGCAATCGCCATGGTATCCCAGATAGCATTGATATCAACTCCGGGAACCACCTTTTCTGTGGCCATCTGGGGGCTATGAGAATCAAGGAGAGAGCTCCCTGGCGTACCCGTTCCAATGTCGCCCCGATCAGAGGGACAGGTGGAAAGGCATAGTAGAGCACCCTTGCAGGCCAATCATGTGCCAGAGCATCCATACCCAATGGAATCGTCTGCTTCCCTCAAGGAGAAGTAGAGGTCACAGTGTGAGCTAGCCCTGCAGGCGAACAGGTCCACAGAGGCTTTCCCAAATCGTGACCAGACCTGTTCCACAATCCGTGGGTTCAGGCTCCATTCTGATGCCAAATGAAGTCCTCTTGAGAGGGCGTCCGCTCCATAATTTAGTTCACCAGGGACATGAGTCGCCCTAAGTGACAAGATCCTTGGAGCACACCATGTGAGCATCCTCTGCGCCAGTCCGAGGAGGGCCCGGGACCTTGTCCCTCCCTCTCTGTTGATGAAGGACACTGTGGTCCTGTTATCTGATTTCACCAGGATATGTTGTCCAGTAATCAGACCTTTGTTGAAGAAGTATTTTAATGACAGGAATACGGCCAACAACTCCAGGAAGTTGATATGTAATCTCGCTTCCTGTTCATTCCAAAGGCATTCTGATTTCTACAGATCGTCCCCTCATCCTGTTTTTGAGGCGTCCGTCGTGATGACCACACGAGATGACACCCTTCCCAATGAGACCCCTTCCGTGAAAACGGACAAATCTCTCCAGGGTTCCAGGGCCTTCAGGCACTCTGAATCTATCTTAACCTTTTCTGCTTGATTAGGCAGGTCAGGTGGTATTCGTTCGTTTAGCCATAACTGTATGGGCTGCATTTTCAGTAATGCGTGTGGCACACAGGGAATGACTGCCGCCAAGAGGCCTAAAAGGCGTTGGCAGGTTTTCACAGGGACCCGTTGGTCTAGTTTAAATCTTTCCAGGCAACGACGAATGGAGGAAACTCGTTCCTTCGAGAGCCATGCTCTGTACTGGACAGTGTTGATCTGTACTCCCAAAAATATGGTAACCCGTGATAGAGTCAAATCGCTTTTTTGTAGGTTTATGACAAAACCGAGAGACTCCAGGTGAGAAATCACCCTATAGGAGTGTGACTGGGCCTGCTTTCTGCTTTCAGCCAGAATCAGCAGGTCATCCAAGTAATTCATGATCCTGAGTTATTGATTCCTAAGAGGGGTCAGGGTTGTATCCAGACATTTAGTAAATGTACGCGGAGCAGTCTTTAAACCGAAGGGTAAAGCTTTGAATTCATAAGCGTTTCCCTCGAAAGCAAAGCGGAGGAACTTTCTGTGTTTTCTTCCATACGCCTATATGAAAATAGGCATCTTTTAAATCCACTGTACACGCGTAGTCTCCAGGTCTCAGACTGGAGAACTTGCCGTAGTGTAAGCATCTTGAACTTAAATGTTTTAATCCTCTTGTTGAGAGTCCTGGGATCCAGAATCGGTCTCAGGGAATGATCCTTTTTGGGCACCAGGTAGTATTTGCTGTAGTGACCAGAGCGTAGCTTCCGTCCCGAGACCAAACTAATCACTCCCTTTTGCAGCATCGTTGAAACTTCCTCCCTCAGCACGTGTGCACATGTAGGGTTGATTTTAGATTGCAACACCCCTGTGAAGCGGGGCGGTCTTTTTGAGAACTGCAACTTGAGCCCTGACATATCGTTGTCATGACCCAATCATTTGGTAGACATGCCTTCCAGGCCTGCGCATGCGCGCTGAGCCTGGAGGACATGTTGAATTGCTGCTCGTCGTGTTTTAGCGCCTGAGGGGTGACCTTTGACCCTCTTGCGCTTTTTTTGAGCAGGCTGGTAAGCCCGACAGAAGATATTGCGAGATCTGACCATCTCTGGCAGAGCTCGTGTATCTCGCTACGGTTCATAGTTTGACCACATGGTTTGTTTATAAAAATGGGACTTGAGTCAAGAACCAAGGCAGTCCGTGCTTTGGTGCTTTTATTTTTGTACATGTCTGAAACAATGTTTGTTTTGTTTACACATGCAATAGTCAAGTCATGATTGGTGCGCGCACACATGCCACTCGCTCCTCGTAGTTTTTTTACAATGGGAGACTGGGCTCAAGAAGTTAGGTTCCCGTACCACGTGGGCGGGCAAACCTGTAAAATTATCAGTTCATCCTGTTTCATCAGGTCCGAGTCTACTTCCCACATGGGGTCACTGAAGAGGTCCTCGGCCGATATTGGAAAGTTTCACCGTCACCAGCGGGTCTCTTCCGTGGGAGCCCACGCGTGTCTCCCTTTGGGGGTACAAAGCTTTTTCTCTGCAACCCCTCGCGGAGGGCTTCTGCCTGTTTGCGTCTTTGTTCCAGTCTGGCCTGGACGCGTTCCAGGGCTCCCCGAAGAGTCCTGTCGACTCGATCGGGTGCTGGAGGAAAGTGGACCTCTGGTTTTTCGGGAGGTCCGACAGAGTTAGCCAAAGATAGCGCTGGGCGACAACTATTTCCGCCATTGCCTTGCCTTGGGAAATGGCTATTGTCCCCATCATGCGGAGCACGAGGTCCGAGGCACGGCGGGCCTCCTCCATGGCTTCCGTTGCGTCCTGCTCGTCTTTTGTTACCTGGATATCTTGTAGTTTTTCTGCCAGATACGCCTGCACTATGGTCGGTGCATTCATTGCGCGAGCCGCAAGGCCCTGAGCCTTGTAGCACTTCTCGAGTTGTTTCTCCGAAGCGCGGCAAGCCCTGCTGGGTAGCACTGGTTTCGTCCCCGTGGCTGTGTGGGCCAGGTGAGCCGCCAGAGTCTCCTCTATCAGGGGTGCGTTGGCGAGGCCCGCTGTCTCCATTCCCGCGACGTCAAGGAGTCGGGATAATGGCAGCATGATGGAAGCTTCGGGTTCTGCCCAGGAGCGTTTGAGCTCCATGAGGAAGTCCAGAAAAATGGGCATTTTCTGCGACGTTGTCGGCTGCTTCACGTAGAAGTAGCTTCCCGCTAGCCTCGTAGCCTGTTGGCGAGGCGTGGGGTCTGGCCACGTGACCTGCAGGGCATCTGCCACCCTATGGCACAGGTCGAACAGAGCAGGTACCGACAAGTCCGGTTCCGGAAGGATTTGCGCCAGGTTCTGGGAGGAATCCACAGTTTCTCCTTTGTGACATTATTCGGCGTCTTGGTCGGACACTTCAGGCGTCGAGTCCTCGGCGGCCACTGAGGAGTCCGACATAATGTCCTCTCCGACTCGGCCGTTGCATTCCAGGTCCACGTTTTCGGGCTCCGGTTCAGGAGCAAGCACTTTAGTAAGACGTGCAACCTTCAGCGCCGCGTTCCTTGCCATGGATTTGGCCAACGTGTCAGCCCGTCATTTCCTCACTAGTGCCGACATTCGACAGCAGTGAGAGCAGGAGTCGGGGAATTCCAGCGCTTTCCTCGCGTGCAGAATCCCCTAGGCAGACAGGACAGGCCACGTGGGTGTCCGTCGCCGAGAGGGAGTAGCCGAAGCCGCTGGGGCATGGGCGCGAGCGAGGACTCGTCGTCCTGGTTTTCCTCCTTCTTGTCCTCCGTTTTCCCTTCTCGGGAGCCATGTCCGGCGAGAAGCGTCGAAGTTGTTCCTAGTTTTCTTTTGTTCAAAGCCGTCTTCTTCGTTGTCTTGCTTTCGCTGGTTAGCCTGCTAATGATTAGCAGAAGGTTGTGACGCAGTTAGCGCCGTCGAGCGAAACAGCTGCGGAAAAGAAGAAAACTTCGAAGGTGAGTAGAAAAACGCTGGACTAGCTTTTGCCAGCCCAGCAATACGCAGGAAAATTTCTCTGTACGCTCAGTGTAGGGAGCAAGCTCACCTCAGTCGAGCGATGCGACAACAGAGAAGTCCCACGAAGTTCAGGTGTTAAGCGAGGTGAAGGGCAAAAAAGAGAAAGATGGAGGGGCGCAAGCCGCTTAAGTACCCAGAGGGCGGGGCCTCTGGCGCGGCGGTGACGCCCCTAGCCGTAAAGGCGTGAGTATATTCCTTCAGGTAATCGCGCGGGGGCGCAATTCCCATAGCAAGTATGTTGCACCGAGAGACCAGACTGAAAGNTGTGCGCATGTGTTTTGCTGATATGCTTCAGCATATGTCAGAAACTATCAGCTTTCAAACGCTCGCGTTCTCCTTGTTGTAATATGAGCAGCTGCACACGGAGGGGACTCAACTGAGCTCGCTGATTGGTTACTTGCTGACACGCCTACTGAAATGATTGACAGCCAGCTCATGTAGCGCCTTGAAGACCGCGGCGGTGTTCATGCGGTGTTTCTACTATATATGTTGTAAAAAGTTCTCTCAGAAATAAAAATAATAACAGGGAGTGCTTTTCCTGCAGCACACAGCCCACCAGGGATATTTAAAACATCGCCGCACCCAGGTAGGACCTGAATTCATTCATTTCAATCATCGAGTGAACGGAGGAAGAAGCGGTTACTTGACTTTAGGCAAAAAAACAAAAGAAAAGGCCCGATCAGCGATAAAGAAGGGGAATTTATTTAATTTGTGTAACATACAAAACAGTCCGGCGCCGGGGAAGTTTATGTTCAGACACCGCGCATCGCGTATGCGTAGTAAAAAAAAACTTTTGCGCGTACGTGCCCTGAGGGGCTACGCGGGGCTACGCTTTTGCCACAGCGTACGTAAGCTACGTATAGGCGTATCGTGAGGACGCATGAGTGTATCTCGGGCTTCAAATATAAAGTTTTAAATGGCTAAATTGGACGGA
This sequence comes from Garcialebias charrua, assembly GCA_038048925.1. Lineage (NCBI taxonomy): Eukaryota > Metazoa > Chordata > Actinopteri > Cyprinodontiformes > Rivulidae > Garcialebias > Garcialebias charrua. The sequence goes on from JBBPBX010006199.1 coordinate 64,545, forward strand.
TCGCGTTTGTATCTTGTCCATTGTAAACAAGGTGCGCAGTTGACGCGAGTCTGTGTGTGACGTCATAATCGCGCGACGGGAAACCCCGTATTTATCATGTGAAAAAAAAGGCGCTAATTTTAAACTGTTTTTGAGAGGAATTTTAATTAATTTAACATTGTTTTAGCAAAAACGATCAGAGGTCAATCTTAATATATATATATGTTGTTCCATTTTATGGAAAGTTAAAAGATGATGTCAGTGGAGCTTTAAGTAACTAAACTTTAAGTTTATTGTGCCAGCAGATATAAGTTAATAACACCCATAACTTGTGTTTGTAGGAGTCCTGCTCTACACCCTGCTTCCCTCTCTCCTTCACACTCCTAATTGGCAGCAGCTGCTTCTAATCAACCAACACCCAGGAGGAGTATAAGAAGACCCAGGAACCACTCTACAGGCGCTGGGACATTGCCTACTAATGGTAGTAGTGTTCTAGCCAGTTTTTATTGATATTAGTTGATTCTAAGATTGTGTTTTTCTCTGCGTCTCTTCAGAGTTCTTGGATTCACCGTGTTCCTGCCCTGCCTGAGTTCCACATGAGCTTCAACTCCTCCTGCCTCTCAATAAGCTGCTGCCTGCCTTCCACCACTTGCCTTTTCAAATGCTTGGTCCTACCTTGGATTACTGGAGAATTGGATCACCACATCAGCACTCTGTTTAAGACTTCTCATCGTAAGGATTACTTCAGTACAACAACTATTCATTCAACAACAGTCCATTAAACATCCCCTCCTCTCCTCAGGTGTTCCTGCCCCCCTCATGGATGTCATTCTTTATTCACTGACTGTAAATAAACACTGTAAATTATTCTCTGAGTTCTGGTTTCTGTTCGATTCTGGTCTTTCATTCTGGGTACACCCGCAACTGTAACAGTGTTCTGTTGTTCCTATGAAGTTACGGACGCATATACTCATGCTGAAGTTAATTATAGGAAAAATGATCAGCCAATCATGTACATATGTTGTGATGTAAATTTATGATTCTGTTACATAAATGGTCCAGTCCTGCTGTACTAACATAAGTTTAACGTTTCTTGTCTTTACATTATCATCACCTAGTCACAGAAATATTGGTATTAATCTAAAAAGAGAACTCGTGAATATTGATAAGTTTGTGTCAGATAAAATCTACTCAAATCTTTCATCTGGAATATTGTACAATCAGCAAAACGGACTAGTATACTGTATATCCCTACAAAGTAATAAATGCATGTATTACTGTCTCCAGGTTATTTTTGGATATATAGGCTTCAGCTTAGACAGTCGTCTCAGCTGGAAAAAACAAGATTTAACTATCATGTTGACATGACTGTTGAGTTTCATGGAAGGATCCATTATCACTCCCAGAATTGTGACTTTTTGCTTTTCAGACAGGGCTAGAACAGAAAGGTTGATGCAGTGGTTCGTGATTGTGTCGTTGGGAGAGAACAACATGGCTTCAGACTTCTTTTCATTGAAACTTAAGAAATGTAAAGCCATCCACTCCTTGATGTCAGCCAGCCAGTCGAGCGGAGGTTGAATAGAGCATGTACCATTGTGTCTTAGGGGGAACTAAATTTGACAGTCATCGGCGTAGAAGTGGAAAGGTATGTTGTGTTTCCGGAAAATAGCACCAAGTGGCAGCAGGCAGTGGTGTAGTCTACATTTTTGTAGTGGGCATACCGTGCTTAGAAACCAAAGTACACTGGTTAGTAAAGTGTAACCATCAATTTATTTTGATTTTAAGCATATTGAACAGTTCCAAATTTCTCTGATGCTTATATTTGAATAAATGAACAACAAACTTTGTACAACAGCTGGCTTTGTATTAAAAACATGTTATATAATTTATAAAACAGTATCAAAGAAAAGCACTGCACACCAATAGATTGTTACAGAAGTGTTTAACTGTCGTTTAACGTATCAATGACATAATGGTATGTCATGTACCATTGGGCACTTTTAATAATAATAATAATAATAATAATGTCTATTCCTGTCATCTGCGTATGTTCCCATACACAGACGAAATTCGTCTCTGCATTTAACCCAACCACCTACCAGGTGGTGCAGTGAACAGCCCGAAAGCGCTCGGGGAGCTGGAGAAATAGGTGTGCACTCATAGACACCCCAAGCTGGGTAGTGGCCGGGGCGCGAACCCACGACCTTCGGATCCGTAGGCAAAAGGCCTGCCACTAGACCATCTTGGCTCCTACAAGTGGGTATACTGAAATTCTTAAGTTTTTCTAGTGGGTATACTCCATATACCCGAGTATCACGTAGATTACACCACTGGACCCTTGTGTAACCCCCCATTTAAGTGCTGCCACTGCAGAACTAAAATCGTTGATGGAAACACAAAATGATCTGTCAGTGAGGTAGAATGACCCTGTGATGTCCACCCACTGCTCTAACCTAGCAATGAGGATCTCATGGTCAATGATGTCAAAAGCAGATGTAAGGTCCAATAGGACAAGCAGCACTGAATCATCAGTGTCTGCGGATAAGAAAACGTCATTAAACCTTCAGTAGGGCAGTTTCAGTACTGTGGATAGGTTTAAAGCCAAATTGGAATAACTCAAGGATAGTGTGATCCTCCAGGAAGCACTTCAACTGGACTCAACTATTTTTTCCAGAAGTTTAGAAACAAATGGGAGTCTGGAGACAGGCCTGAAGTTGGATACTACTGAGGGGTCAAGGTTTTTTTTTTTCAGGAGAGGTTGAACAGCAGCATGTTTAAAGGTTTTTGGCACCACGCCAGTGGATACACTGCTATTTACAATAGCAAGAATGGCAGGAACTAGAGTAGGAAAAACCTCCTTTAGTAGCCGAGGAGGGACCACATCAAAGGGGAAACTAGATGGTTTCAGGTTGCACATGACCTGCTCTAGAGAAGACAGAGAGATTGTCTCAAAATGGTCAAATACAGCAACAGATTGAGGTGAGATGGATTGATCATAATAATAATAAATAATAATAATAATAATTTTATTTAAAGATGCCTTTCAGGACACCCAAGGACACTTCACAGCAAGAAACATATCACAACGATTGTGTAAAACCAACAACAAGCACAGTGCAAACATCAAGAGAATAGAGAATCATGAGTTGGAGAGGAAATGAGAGCCCGGGTGGTCGCAATTTTTTCTTAAAAGAATTGTTGGAAGTTCTCACACAGCTCAATCGAGTCTTCGAGAGGTGATGGTTCAGTGAGGTGGAGAACAGAGTTTAGGGTAGAGAAAAGAACTCGTGGATTGTGAGAGTTTGAGGCAATGATATCAGAAAATTATTGAGATTTAGCAATTTTCACTGCTTTCTGATAATGATGCCAGCTCTCTTTTAGTATTTGAAAAGAGACCTGCAGCCTGTCTTTTCTCCATTTGCCCTCCGCCCTCCTGCACTGCTGCCTAATGGCCTTGATGACGTCATTCAGCCAAGGTTCTGCTCTGAGTTTTGATTTTCTAGTTTTAACAGGAGCAGCATGATCCAGAGCCTTTAAGCAGACAGAGTTGAACTGGGACAGTGGGTGGACAATGGGTGGGCATCACAGGGTCAGCTCTCAAATGGTTGATTGGTTACATGTCAGGTGACAATAAGTTACGCAATCATTATGCTGCGAATGTTTTTACATACTTGAAACAAAAGTAACAGTAGCGATCGGCAGAAAGCCCATACTAACAAAGTAAAAGTTGCGGTTTTCTCCCCTAAAATTTACTCAAGTAAAAGTACAAGTCTTTCACATTTAAACTACTCTCACAAGTACAATTTTCTCAAAAAGTTACTTAAGTATATGTAATGGAGTAAATGTAACGCGTTCCTACCCACCTCTGGTTATGTCTCACCCCGTGTATTTTCACAGTGCAATTATGATTGATTAGACGGAAGAAATGTCACAGTCATTCAATATATTAGACAGACTGTAAATGAACTGTTGAACTGCAGAGAGAAAGGTGCAGATTCACTCAAAATATGTGCTGTGTAAACGGCCCCTTAGGTTCAGGTCGGCATGAGACATCCTTTCGGTCCGGATCCAGGCTGGAGTCTGCCTTTTCGTGACCTAAGCTGTAGAACATCATGTGCAGCACATGTGTGATCAAACATGTACTATATTGGTGATATAAAGAGAGACAGCAATGAGCATGCATCAACGACCTACTTCATATATTGTATATGACACAGCGCCCCCATAGGTGAACCAGAGCACTACACTGCCTCAACCAGCACTTCTTCCATGTTTGAACAGTTAATGTGTAAATTCTGCAATTTTGACCATTGAAGTGTTGAAATAATTCAGAAAACAGTTTTATAAAACAGTCTAGTGGTTAAATGTATTTTATCTTATCATTGTTAGTATTTTACTTGCCTTGATGACAGAGGATGCATTTGTCATTCAACCTGTATAAATAAAAGTGAATGGAAAAAAATTGCCTCCCCTGTCTCCCCTGACTGCATGTCACTGAGACAGACAGACAGACAGACAGACAGACAGACAGACAGACAGACAGACAGACAGACAGACAGACAGACAGACAGACAGACAGACAGACAGACAGACAGACAGACAGACAGACAGACAGACAGACAGATAGTTGACAACCACAGTAGGCTACATGCCAAAATTTTAAGAAAAGATGTCAAGCAATACAATGCCCTCAGAGTGCGTACTGAAAAATACTCTGTTACTAATACACCTAGTTTCAGCCAAATAGCTGTAAAAAACAACAACTTAGTTTTAATCATGTTTATACAGTACTGTATTTGCT
>JBBPBX010006200.1:0-69322 GCA_038048925.1 Garcialebias charrua
TGTAACTGTAAGATCTCTTTCCCAATGTGATTTAATGATAGAAAGAGAAGGAGATTGTAGATCTATCTGTATAGTGTAGTTTTATGAATGTTTATACCTATGATTTTATCTAGAGCTGTCTCATCAGGTAATTCAGGAAATGAGGGACATCCATTTTTCACAAAATGTCGCAGTTGCAAATATCGAAAAAAATGTGTACGCGGGATATTAAACCGTTCCATAAGTTGTGTAAACGAAGCAAATGTCCCATCAATGAAAAGGTGTTTAACTTGACTTAATCCATTTCTTTCCCAAATTTTAAAGGCAGAGTCGGACATAGAAGGTGGGAACATATGATTAGAGCAGATAGGAGTTTTAATTGACATAAAATGTAGCCCGAATCTTTTCCTGCACTGTATCCAAATTCTCAGGGAGTTATAAAGCAGAGGGTTGCATTTATAGGTACATATTTCTAAAGGGAGAGCGGAGGTCAATAACGCAGGTAAGCTGGTCTTGCCACAATTGGACGACTCAATCTGAAGCCAAGACGGGGTTTCTGTAGGAAAGTCACTAATCCAATATAGCATGTTTCGTATATTTGCTGCCCAGTAATAAGACTGGAAATTTGGCAACGCCAATCCGCCCACAGGCCTAGGTCTCTGCATAAAATCCTGCCGTATTCTGGGGGATTTACTATTCCAAATAAATGCAGAAATATGTTTATTTAGTGTCACAAAATATTTCTTTGGGATATAACATGGGATGCATTGAAATAAATAAAGGAACTTGGGCAATATGTTCATTTTTATAGAATTGACATGACCTATTAATGATAGTGGCAAATTATTCCACCTTTGAAGGTCTAATTTATTATTTTCAAAGAGTGGTGTAAAGTTCTTTCTAAAGAGATCCTTATATTTGCAAGTATATTTGCCTTGATCCCTAGGTAAGTCACGTAATCTAATTTAACTTTGAAAGGAAAGTTTGTAAATGAAATCTTCCTAGCTTTAGAGTTTATACTAAGTAATTCACTTTTATGCAAATTTAACTTGTAACCCGAAATAGTGCCAAATTGTTCAAATATAGCAAGAGCATGGGGAAGAGAGCACAATGGGTCTGAGAGATACAGCAGAAGGTCATCAGCATATAGGGATATTTTGTGCTCCTGGTCCGCTCTGTAAATACCTTTAATATTATTTTCTGCTCGCAACTTAATTGCCAACGGTTCAATTGCTAACGCAAATAAAAGAGGGGACAAAGGACACCCCTGTCTTGTCCCACGGTGGAGTGGGAAGAAACAAGAATATAATGAATTTGTTCGAACACGTGCCATAGGCGAGGAATAAAGCACCTGAACCCAAGAAATGAATTTAGGGCCAAACCCAAATTTATTTAATATGTAAAACAGATAATCCCACTCCACCCGGTCGAAGGCCTTTTCAGCATCAAGTGATAAAGCGACTTCTGGGGTTGCAGTTGACTCCGTGTGTAATATGTTAAAAAATCTACGTAAGTTGAAAAAGCCATGCCTCCCTTTTACAAATCCTGTTTGATCAGATGAAATAATATGAGGTAAACATCGTTCTAGTCTGAGAGCCAGGATTTTAGACAATATTTTAAGGTCCACATTTAACAACGAAATAGGACGGTATGATGAACACTCGAGTGGATCCTTATTTGGCTTCAATAATAAAGAAATAGTAGCTTGACGAAGCGTTGGGGGAAGACATTGCGAGTTAAATGATTCAATAAACATTTCTCTTAACAACGGAGATAAACTATCTTTAAAGGTCTTGAAAAATTCAGCGGGATAGCCATCTGGTCCTGGTGATTTTGCATTCTGCATTGAGTTAATTGCTAATTTAATTTCTTCTACAGTAATCGGTTCCTCCAGTTGATCCCTAAATGTAGAGTCTAAAGTTGTAATTGTCATCTTTTCAAAAAAATTATCAAACAATCCAGGCCTTTGTGAAGATTCTGATTTATAAAGGCTAGAGTAAAATATTTTAAAACTCTCATTTATTTTTTGTGGATCCGTAGTGACCTGTCCAGATTGGGTTTTAATTTCAGGAATCAAATGTGCAGTTTCGGATCTACGGAGCTGATGTGCCAAAATCTTAGACGTTTTGTCCCCATGCTCATACCACATTCCTCTAGTCCTAAGAATCATACGTTCAGACTGTTCGGTGGAAATTAAATTGAACTCTGTTTGCAAATTTAATCTTTGTTTGTACAATTCTGGAGATGGGGTTATAGAGTGTTGTTTGTCTAGTTGTGAGATCAGATCTGTCAGTTCAGTTAGACGTTTTAACTTTTGTTTCTTATTATGTGAGCAGTAGGATATAATGTGACCACGTAAAAATGCTTTCAAGCTTTCCCAAACTGTACTAAAAGTTATACCAGGTGAAATGTTCATTTCTAAGAAAAAATCAATTTGTTCAGAAATATATTGTACAAATTCTTTATCTGACAATAAGAGAGGATTGAGTCGCCAAGAATATACAGAACGTTTGTCTGGAAAACTAAGTTCCAAAACAAACGGGCTATGATCAGAGATAACTATACTATCATATCTACACGTCTTAATATTAGGAAGTAATTTTTTATCTACAAAAAAATAATCTATACGTGAATACGTTTGATGAACTGCAGAAAAAAAGGAATATTGTCGGGTATATGGGTTTAAATATCGCCACACATCTACAGCACCGTAATTCCGTAAAAATGACTGTAAAACCATGGAAGATTTTGGGAGTGAAGAGTTTTTGGTCGAGGAACGGTCCAGCACTGAATCCATGACCGTATTCATGTCTCCTCCGATTATTAGTTGGTGAGTATTAATTAGAGGAAGGGAGTGAATCAGGTTATTGAAGAATTTAGGGTCGTCAAAATTAGGGGCGTATATGTTTGCTAAAATAATAGGAGTATTATAAAGTGACCCAGTCACAATAACGTAACGGCCATTGGAGTCGGTCATTATATCCGATACTATAAATGGAGTGTTTTTATGGACTAAAATTGCTGCGCCTCGTGCTTTACCATTAAATCTGGAATGAAATATTTGCCCAACCCAACTTTTTTTAAGCCTTGAATGATCTATATCTTTAAGGTGTGTTTCCTGCAGGAATGCTATATGTACCTTAAGGCGGCAGAGATGAGAAAGTACCTTGTTCCGTTTCACTGGATGATTCAATCCCTTCACATTCCAACTAACAAAATTAACATGGCAACCATTACTTACAGAGGTAGAGGTATCATAAGTGGAAGTCAACATCTATATACATGATGAGAAAGAACGGTCCAAATCACAATGAATAGTCTTGTCATTGGTGTACACCGTAAATTTGTAGTTAGCCAGTATCTGTGTAGATAATAAATGACAAATTGAGCACACACACACAAAAAAAAGGAAAAGGGAAGAACAAATAAAACGTACCCTCCCCTACCCCCTCCCACAATCAGTGTTGTCCCCAACTGACAAACACAACATCCCCAAAGTCTCTCTACTTTCTAAAGGAACCATTCACCTTAATCTTAACCACAGTCCCAAAAAGAGAAAAAAAAAATGTCTAAACTATAAATCACCCATTTACCCATTTATCCCAAAGCGTATTGGAAAAAGTCACAACATCAAACATTATGTATTTCAATTTAAGAGAAAAGACGATAACAAACTCCTAAAACTGCTAAAATAACATGACAAAATAAGCAGGGTGCGTTTATTTAACATCTACCATACGCTGGCTCGGGCGGTGCTGTTCGTTTAATACAGTCTACCAACGCCATTATCCACTCAGCTGCCCCAGAAAAATAAACAAACGCACCTTCAGTTCGCATCAGTCCGTAGATGCAGGAAGTATTTCTCAAAGTTTTTTAGTCAAACCGGAAAACTATCCGTTAAATAATAATAATAAAAACAAAACTACAGGAGATAAGAGACAAAGAACTTCCCATTTAAAAATTAGCTACTTTTAAACATAGAAGTCCCGGGGTGTCACGTGACGTAAACAAACGCACAGTACCGTCTCGTGTCCTCACAGCCTCCTGTACTGATCACTCCAGAGATGAACCAAACTTGGATTCAACAAAAGTTTTCGCTGTCTCAGGAGAATCAAACACTTTTGTTTCGCCGTTGATGGAGATCCGAAACCGGGCAGGATAAAGAAGACCGTAGCGAACTCCATCTTTTCCCTGTAGAAGCTTCTTTACCCCGTTGAAGGCAGCTCGGCGTCTGGACAGGTCGATGCTGAAGTCGGGAAAGATGAGAATCTGCTCCCCTCGAAACTCCAACTTGCCTTTCTGTCTGGCCAGTTGTTGTATCCGCTCCTTCTCCTGGTAGTAATGGATGCGCACGATAAAGGCCCGTGGACGTTGTCCCTGCGAGGGCACCGCTGCTGCGGCTCGATGAGCTCTGTCGAGGAGTGGAGCCTTCTCCAGCCCGCCGGGACCACCCAATACTTCAAACAACAGGTCAGCCATGAATCTGGTGGGGTTTCCCTGCTCCAGTCCTTCAGGTACTCCCAGTATACGCAAATTGCAGTGTCTTCCTCTGTTTTCCAACTCGTCTGTCTTCTGCAATAACTTCTTATATCGGTTGTTTAGGTCAGCATAGCTGGTTTCGACAACTTCCAAGCGCTTGTCTAAGTTCTTAAGGCCTTCTTCACAGTCACCCACTTTCTTTGTGAATTCATCCACAGCAGCTTGAATGGGTGAAATGGCTTTTGCGATTTCTTCTTTAATTTCACCTCGTAGGTTTTCGTTTTCCTCTTGAATTACTTCTTTCACAATATCGCGGAATGCTAGCAGCATGGCCTGGTCTATTTGCGCTTTGCTAGCAGCCTCCGAGCTGTTAGCTTGCGCTCCTTTAGCAGATGCTTTAGGCAACATTTTGCTTCAAGACAAGGCATAAGTTTGTAAAATAACGTTGATTCTCTATTTGCAACTTAAAATATAAGAATTGGGCCACTTTGGGTGATCTATAAACTTATTTTTTTGTAAATGTTGGGACCTCGTGGTTCGCACGTCTACTCCATAAGGCGCCCCCTAGCGGTTCCACGTTTTGTTTTGCTTTTAATCAATGATTTGCAAGGGAGGAACAGCATTAAATTGCAATTTGACACACAGATTACAGGTGGTTACATGAAAAATATATCTTAATCGATTGGATCTGTCATCAGACTTGATGTTGGGCAGTTTTACTGGAGGGGAGTTCCTCTGAGTAGCTCTCCTTAGGTCTTGAGAGGGCACGGAGCTTGTGAGCTTACTCTGGCTGACTTTTAGCTGGAGCGTTTCTCCCTCTCTTCCAGCATTGATGTGCCTGAGATCCCTCAGGAGATTCCGTTACGGAGCCATGTTCAGTTATCTTAGGTCTTTGTTTTTTTATCTGTTTATATTCGTTTATTCTGGCTATTTCTGCCTCGTACTCTTGATATCTTCCGGCTGCCGTAACATTAGAACTTATGGTGGAGTTTGCCAACTCTGATTCTTTAGCCACCATTTTTACTAGTGGGTTGTACTCGATTGAGGGACTGTGTAACATTGTTATGTTTAAGCCTCCAGGTGACTCGATTCACTGAATCCACCATTGTAACCATTTTTTGATCTCAGTTTTATTTTTTATTTTACCTGGATCCTGCAGTACCACTACCTGACATCCCTCTATCATCATAGGACAGTGGACAGTAGTTATTTCTTTGTCTAGGGCTGTTACTAGCGCTTCATCATCTATTTTTATGTAACTTCTTCTGAGCCTTGTCTGAATGTGTGGGCCCCAGGTATGAAACCCCTGGCCATATAGAATTATTTCCATCTTTATTTCATTTATTTTCTTATTTTGTGGCTCACCTTCTATGTCATGTTTCTGTTGGTTTGGACCACCCACTTTGGACTGATCCTCCGTTGTGACTGCTGCAGCCAGTTCGGGTTTTTATTCAGTTGGATTGTTCGCTGTGGACTGGTCCTCCAGTTCTGTTGATGCCGCTCCTTCGGCCATTCTTCGTTTCTGTCGTCTCGAGTTTGTCTGTTTTCAAAGCTGACTAACTTTCTGTCCGTGTACCTGGGATGAAAACAGACCTGCTACTAATCTTACTCCTGATCTGTGGTCAGCAGATCCTTAGTAAGCCTTTTTTACCCCATCCATTGCTGTGGTATTAAGGAGCACTTAGCTGATAGCTTAGACCAGACATCTACAACTTCACTACTCTAAGAGAGGCTGTTCTTCTGGTGCTTGTCAGTCCTTTGACTCATGCCTTCGTCTCTTGGGGGTCTCTATTTTATAAAGACAGTCCCTTCGTGGTCACAATGTTGTGCTTGTCGATCAGTGAGGTAGCCACAAGACGGGTGCCACGTCCTCACTGCAGCCTACCTTCTAACAGGGTCTATTGAGTTGGTCCCTAAGTTTGGGTATTACCTGTAACTATATGGGGCAGCTCTGACTCAAGGCTGTTGATAGGAGGATTCATCTGGACTATTCTCACCTAGCATTTGCAAGTCACACCCACTTCTCACCTTATGCCTCTCTCCACCTTAGCGGCCAGGGACTGGAGAGGTTAGCATAAAGAAACTGTGCATTAACGATGGCTCCTCTCCTTATTAAACGTTGTAATTGTTACCGATCCAGTAAATTTTTGAATTCAAGAAATTGAACCCTTGGGTGTTGTTTTAAATACTCTTGGTGCTAAAGTTCAACCCTTTAAAACCTCCTCTTTTAATGTTACCTTTGTGAACCAAACTTACATTTCCATGAACAAGTGGTTGATGAATAAAAGTCAAGAATTTTACATTTTGTTTTACTTTAATCAATTATTTTGCGAGGGTGGAACAGCATTATAGCACAGCAGTACAATTAATTATTATGGTTATACAAATAAAAAGTATTAATTTACTATGTGGATCTTCAGACTCGGTGTTAAGCTACACGTTCTACGAGGAATCCTTGATAATAGATCCTTTCTGGAGTCTGTGCTGAAAGAGTCGGGGAATTTCCTCTTGATGTCACATAGTTAACACTCACAGTTCCCATCTAGTCTTAAGGACCAGAATTAGAGCACTCATTCACAAGTAAGCTTCTCATCCAGCTTTATGAGCTACAATTTAGAGCAATCTCTCCCAAGTACCCTTCTCATCTGATCTTAAGGATCAGAATAAGAGCAATCTTTTGCAATCACACGTCTCCTCTAACCTTATGGGTCAGGTTTAGCGCTTTACTTAAAATCTTACCCAGTAGATGTATCTCTCCAAAGCCCTCAGTAACCTCTAGCAACCTCGAGCAAATAAGTCACTAATATAATTAAATTCCCTGCTAACTGATCTGTCTGCAATGATCCTAATTTGATTTAAAATTTTCTGAAGACTCAATCCAATGAGGCGTCTCCCAGGCATTCCTTCTTTTCAGGGTCCCTGGGAACCCATAAGTAAAAACCTGGAGCAATTCCTTCACTCTCCGAGGAGTGAAGCTTACCTCTGACTCTCTGCTGGTCTGATCTGAAGGAGCAAGTTTGGCTTCGTCCTGGCTGTCTGGGTAAAACCTCTGCAATCCCTCTTCAGAGTATGAGGAGAGGAAGAGAAGTCCTCCCCAGGATGCTTGGTCCTCCTGTCAGCCCTGAGTCGGTCTGGTCCTTGCCTAGTCTTCAGTGGAACAGCTCAGTCAGTTCCAAATAACAGCTACTTGACAGCCCAGTTCGGTCAAAACAGGTCAGTTATATACAAATCTGCCCCCCCTTCTCTCCAGAAGGTGGGAAATAGCAGGTCTCTGATTGGAAGGTTGTCTGCAGGCTTGTCGGTCTCTGGGCAAGCTGAAACTCTGTCCTATCTCTGTACTTTGCTTGAAGCTACTTGTTTCCTTATAAGGAAATGGCTTTGCTCGAGGTGGCCGAATCACGAGGGCAGTGGATGAGGCAATCCATGGCAAGATGATTACACAACTCCTTCCAGGAAGGAGATTACAAGTTATACTTTTCAACATGTGCATTGCAAGAGATTACTTTTTGTCATAACACACCTTTAACACATAGTAACATAAACCATTACAATTGCTATAATAAAATCACATATCACATGATTATATTTGTTAAAATCATATATCACTTGATTATATTGGTTAAAAACATATATCACATGATTATATTGGTTAAAACAAGTTAAGGTTAAAACAAGTTAAGGTTAAAACAAGTCTTTGCAACTATTTTTCCCTTCTGCTTAGCTCAAAAATGTTCATGCGTAATTGTGTGAGTGTGTTTGCTCACTTTTTGGGAAGTGACTTTCTACATAACTTTTTCACAACCAATTAACGGTCAAACTTGAGGAACATTCAGAGCATCTCTTATTTATCGTAACATTATAACTGCAGTATCCAATATCTAGATCATAAGACATCTTTACTTTAACAATAGTTATAAATTGGCTATTCTGTTGTAAGTTTTTAAGGTTAAACAACCATTCTCTCCTGCTCCTCTGTGGCTCTCTTCCGTGCTTCAGCCTGTTTGCCTATTCATGTGTACGTGTGTACAAAAGTATGTTTGTGTGTTTGTGTGAGACTGTGAACGTGTGATTCTGCAGGACCCTGTCTGTGTTAAACATTCCCTATCAGCTGCACTTAGGGCAAGTCCAGACATGTATAGAACACATCGTTTTATAAGTTGCCTATAATAATGTTTGCCTTTTCCAAGTCCACAAAACACACGCGTCCCTCGGGAGGTTCTGTGGAGGGTACTCCTGGAGTATGGGGTACCAGGCCCATTGATATGGGCTGTTAGGTTCATGTACGACCGGTGTCAGAGCTTGGTCCGCATTGCCGGCAGTAAGTCAGGCTCGTTTCCAGTGAGAGTTGGACTCCGCCAAGGTTGCCCTTTGTCACCGATTCTGTTCATAACTTTTATGGACAGAATTTCTAGGCGCAGCCAAGGTGTTGAGAGGATCCGTTTTGGTGGCCTTAGAATCGCTTCTCTGTTTTTTGCAGATGATGTGGTCCTATTGGCTTCATCAGATCGTGATCTACAGCTTTCGCTGGAGCGGTTTGCAGCCGAGTGTGATGCGGCCGGGATGAGGATCAGTTCCTCCAAATCCGAGGCCATGGTCTTGAGCCGGAAAAGGGTAGCATGCCCTCTCCGGGTCGGGGAGGAGGTCCTGCCCCAAGTGGAGGAGTTTAAGTATCTCGGGGTCTTGTTCACGAATGAGGGAAAACTGGAGCGTGAGATCGATAGGCGGATAGGTGCAGCATCCGCAGTGAAGCGGGCGCTGTACCGGTCTGTCGTGGTGAAGAGAGAGCTGAGTCGAAAGGCAAAGCTCTCAATTTACCGATCGATCTACGTTCCCACCCTCATCTATGGTCATGAGCTTTGGGTTGTGACCGAAAGAACGAGATCTCGGATACAAGCGGCTGAAATGAGTTTTCTCCGCAGGGTGTCTGGACTCTCCCTTAGAGATAGGGTGAGAAGCTCAGTCATCCGGGAGGGACTCGGAGTAGAGCCGCTGCTTCTCCACATCGAGAGGAGCCAGTTGAGGTGGCTCGGGCATCTGGTTAGGATGCCTCCTGGACGCCTCCCTGGTGAGGTGTTCCGGGCATGTCCCACCGGGAGGAGACCCAGAGGAAGACCCAGGACACGCTGGAGGGACTATGTCTCTCAGCTGGTCTGGGAATGCCTTGGGATTCCCCCAGAGGAGCTGCTCTAAGTGGCTGGGGAGAGGGAAGTCTGGGTCTCCCTACTTAGGTTGCTACCCCCGCGACCCGACCCCGGATAAGCGGACGAAAATGGATGGATGGATAATAATGTTTTGTCATTCAACAATAAACCCCCTCACTTGACACAACGAAAATAGTTTTTACCGTCATCTTATGGCTAATAAAGCCAAGGAGTAGCTCCTGGATCTCTAAACAGTTGACCGTTTACATAAAGTTTATCCACCGAAACAGTAGCTCTTCTTCCTTTGCTTATATTTTTCTTTCTGATCGGGAACAGAACGCACCTTCTACTCAGAAATTCTGCAGGAAATTGATTGTTCATGCTAAAGTTCGTGCCACGTAGTTCCCTACTTCGGCTTTTAACCTGTTCTTTTTGTTTATAATGTTCAAATTTAGCTATTATCGTCTGCGGCCTACTGTTTCCAGGTCTTTTAGCTCCGAGGCGGTGGACTCGGTGAAAAGTAATGGCATTAACTGCGTCACTCTGCAACTTTAGCTGGTTTTGAAAGAAGGCACGAACCGAGGCCTCCGGATCCTCCTTCGTTCACTTTGGAATTCCAGAGAAGATAACATTTTCTTGCATACTTCTGGCTTGGATATCTAATACTGACTCTTTCATTTTTTTATTATCACCGGAAAGCTGCGACATCTGCTCTGTAAGTTGTTTCACTGTCCCCTTTAGCTCAATGTTTTCACTAGCTAGAGATGTTACCTGCTGCTGGGTAAATTCCAATGATTCTCTCAAACTTGGAAATTCCTTCTGCAGCACCTCTACTAACGCTAGTCGGGCGTCCAAGCTAGACAACTTTTGGTCAATTGACTCCAGGATTATCGTGAAGCCTGAATTATCCACTGACGGTTCCGATGCGTTGTCAGAGCTTCCCTGACGGTATCGTTTAGCATTGGGCTTGGGTTCGTTAGCGTTAGCCAACTCTCTAGCCGAACCGGATGTAGCATTGGGTTTACTCATGACAAACTTTTCAAATTACTTGTCGATAAACAATTCAAGGCTCTCCAATGTCTCCCCGTCCAGTTTTGTTGAAGTAGTGAAAAAAAAGATTGGTTATTAAATATTAATACTTTTTAAATGATCTTACATTTAATTATATAGTTTTATTTAAATAAATATGGACTTACCAGAGCTTTATCATAATACTCACGCACAAGTTTTAGAGCTTTTCAGTAGCAGCTCATTGCATCTCACAGAACCTGAACCAGAAAAAAAAACCCAGTTTGATCAGGATGAATAATGAAAGGAGTTGTCTTCTCTAATCTTTTAGAGAGGGCTTTACAAATTATTTTAACATCGACATTAATAAGAGAGATGGGACGATAATTGGTAGGTAATACTGGGTCCTTGCCTGGTTTTAAAAGGAGACTAATGTTGGCTGAATTCATGTGTTGGAAGCCTGCCATTTTCTTCTGACTCTAGTAGCATTCTGTGAAATTCTGGTTCTAATATATTCCAAAATTCTTTATAAAATTCTGCTGGATAGCCATCAGGGCCAGGAGATTCATTATTTGGCTTTTTATGGCTTCACAGAGTTTGTCTGATGTTAATGGTGAGTCTAGTTCTGATGGTTGACTACTGTCTAATTTTGGAAGTGTTACTCTCTCCAATAATTGATTGATATCCTCATCTGTTGGATTTATTTGTGGAGTGTATAGAGTTTTATAAAAATCTCTAAAAACACGGTTTACTTTTCCCTCATCATAAGTTATATTTCCATTTGTGACTTTAATACCATATATAGATGTTTTTTCTTTGTTTAATTTGAGTTGGTTTGCTAAAAAGCTCCCTGATTTATTACTGTGTTCAAAATGTTCCAAACAAAGCCTTTTTACCAAGAATTTGTAGTTTTTGTCAATACATTCATGTAATTCTAACTTTGTCTTGTATAGTTTTGTCTGTATATCCTCTCCTTGTAAACCTTCTAGTAATTTTATGGATTTCTCTAATTCCTCAATATGTTTATTTTCTTTTTATTTGTTGAATAGGAAATTATTTTGCCTCTCATAACTGTCTTCCCAGCCTCCCAGAGTGTACCTGCTGATGTTCCTGGCAAGTCATTAAAGTTTAAATACGATGTCCATTCTTTTTTAAAATATTGTAAAAATTCTTCGTCTTTTAGCAGTGAGGTATTTAATCTTCAGTTAATACTTTTTGGGATTTCTTTCTTATTAGCTAAATTTAAAGTAACTGGTGCATGATCACTGACAGCAATAGGGTGTATCTTAGTGTCTGACATGTTGGTCAGCAATGAATTACTTACTATGAAATAATCCAGACAAGAGTAAGAGTGATGCACATGTGAAAAGAATGAATATTCTTTATTATCGGGTGAAGAGAACGCCATGTATCGCAGAGTCCATAATCACTCATGTACTGTTTAACTACATTTATGGATTGCCAGCTACATTGAGTTCCTACTGCATTCAGCCTGTCCATTTTCTCATCTAGACCAAAGTTAAGATCACCTCCTAGTACCATTGAGCAATCCATGTGTTTTGATAGAATAGAAAAGAGATCATAAAAAAAGCGGCAACGTCCACATTTGGCCCATATACACTAACAATACGATATTTTTGACTGAGTATGGCTAATTTTAATATTATATATCTACCATGTGGATCTATGATTGTGTCTAATACTGTGAAGTTAACATTTTTATGCAATAATATTGCTACACCCCTTTGTCTCGAGTTATAGCAGGCCGAAAATACATAAATAAACTCAGCAGATTTTAGCTCATCCACAGTTGAGGTTAATTTATGAATTTCTTGGAGTAATACAACATCATTCATTCATTCATTCATTCATTCATTCAACCTTTATTTAGTCAGGTAAATCTTTTGAACCTCATGGGCTCATTTACGAAAGCGACCTGCTAAAACTAAAGAACAAAGAACATTTGCCTTTAACACTAGAAGTCCCAGGATTTTTGACCTCCCCCCAGAAGTCCTGAAAGAGGGTCAAAAGACCCTTAGTCCAAACCAACCATTAGTGGGCCATTATATGCCTTTTGTTATAAATATGCGTGCACACAACTCAGACACCCCCACCACACCAAACTGCACAGACTGCATTCCAATGTTTCCACCAGGTAAGTAAGACTCTGCTTGCACTTCCCCCCTTAGTCAGAAGAGAGGCCCTGACCTGAATTCACACATAACAGACCCTGAAGTTATCTCACAGTTGAACATTTTGGGACATCCACTGAACGGAAAGCTTTGTCTGCTCCAGAACAATTTTATGCATAAAATTGTCTTATTCTGCTGTGCTGACTATCCTGTAACTTTGATGTTCTGTCAAATAAATTATTTTGCTTACAAGTACTGTCTCTCTCCTTGTCCTTGGCACATGTATATACGGTGCGTGCCGGCACATGCAGGTGGCCCATTGCTGTGTTCTAAAACATGCTTGACCTATTGTTGTCCGTCACCTGACGGACCGACACAGGTCACATGACATGAAGTCAACTGACGGACCGACATAGGTCACACGACATGAGGTCAACTGACGGACCGACACAGGTCACATGACCTGAGGTCAACTGACGGACCGACACAGGTCACATGACCTGAGGTCAACTGACGGACCGACATAGGTCACACGACATGAAGTCAACTGACGGACCGACATAGGTCACACGACATGAGGTCAACTGACGGACCGACACAGGTCACATGACCTAAGGTCAACTGACGGACGACATAGGTCACACGACATGAAGTCAACTGACGGACCGACATAGGTCACACGACATGAGGTCAACTGACGGACCGACACAGGTCACATGACCTGAGGTCAACTGACGGACCGACATAGGTCACACGACATGAAGTCAACTGACGGACCGACATAGGTCACATGACATGAGGTCAACTGACGGACCGACATAGGTCACATGACCTGAGGTCAACTGACGGACCGACACCGGTCACATGACCTGAGGTCAACTGACGGACCGACATAGGTCACATGACCTGAGGTCAACTGACGGACTGACATAGGTCACACGACATGAAGTCAACTGACGGACCGACATAGGTCACACAACATGAGGTCAACTGACAGACTGACATAGGTCACATGACCTAAGGTCAACTAACGGACGAACATAGGTCACATGACATGAAGTCGACTGACGGACAGACATAGGCCACACGACATGAGGTCAACTGACGGATCGACACAGGTCACATGACCTGAGGTCACATGACGGACCGACATAGGTCACACGACATGAAGTCAACTGACGGACCGACATAGGTCACACGACATGATGTCAACTGATGGACCGACACAGGTCACGTGACCTGAGGTCAACTGACGGACCGACACAGGTCACATGACCTGAGGTCAACTGATGGACCAACATAGGTCACACGACATGAGGTCAACTGACGGACCGACACAGGTCACATGACATGAGGTCAACTGACGGACCGACACAGGTCACATGACATGAAGTCAACTGACGGACCGACATAGGTCACATGACATGAGGTCAACTGACGGACCGACATAGGTCACATGACCTGAGGTCAACTGACGGACCGACACCGGTCACATGACCTGAGGTCAACTGACGGACCGACATAGGTCACATGACCTGAGGTCAACTGACGGACTGACATAGGTCACACGACATGAAGTCAACTGACGGACCAACATAGGTCACACAACATGAGGTCAACTGACAGACCGACATAGGTCACATGACCTAAGGTCAACTAACGGACGAACATAGGTCACATGACATGAAGTCGACTGACGGACAGACATAGGCCACACGACATGAGGTCAACTGACGGATCGACACAGGTCACATGACCTGAGGTCACATGACGGACCGACATAGGTCACACGACATGAAGTCAACTGACGGACCGACATAGGTCACACAACATGATGTCAACTGATGGACCGACACAGGTCACGTGACCTGAGGTCAACTGACGGACCGACACAGGTCACATGACCTGAGGTCAACTGATGGACCAACATAGGTCACACGACATGAGGTCAACTGACGGACCGACACAGGTCACATGACATGAGGTCAACTGACGGACCGACACAGGTCACATGACCTGAGGTCAAGTGACGGACCAACACAGGTCACATGACCTGCGGTAAAGTGACAGACCAACACAGGTCACATGAGCTGAGGTCAACTGACAAAAGACACTAGTCACATGACAGGAAGTCAACTGATGAACCGACATAGGTCACACGACATGAAGTCAACTGATGGATGGACACTGGTCACTCGACATGAGGTCAACTGATGGACCGACATAGGTCACATGACCTAAGGTCAACTGACGGACCGACACAGGTCACATGACCTGAGGTCAAGTGACGACCAACACAGGTCACATGACCTGAGGTCAAGTGACGGACCAACATAGGTCACATGACCTGAGGTCAACTGACAAAACGACACAAGTCACATGACATGAAGTCAACTGACGGACCGACACTGGTCACACGACATGAGGTCAACTGACGGACCAACACGGGTCACATGACCTGAGGTCAACTGACGGACCGACATAGGTCACACGACATGAAGTCAACTGATGGACCGACACTGGTCACTCGACATGAGGTCAACTGACGGACCGACACAGGTCACATGACATGAGGTCAACTGACGTACTGACACAGGTCACACGGCATGAGGTCAACTGACATACCGACACAGGTCACATGACCTGAGGTCAACTGACGGACCGACACAGGTCACATGACCTGAGGTCAACTGACTGACCGACACAGGTCACATGACCTGAGGTCAACTGACGGACCGACATAGGTCACACGACATGAAGTCAACTGATGGACCGACACTGGTCACTCAACATGAGGTCAACTGACGGACCGACACAGGTCACACGGCATGAGGTCAACTGACGTACCGACACAGGTCACATGACCTGAGGTCAACTGACGGACCGACACAGGTCACATGACCTGAGGTCAACTGACTGACCGACATAGGTCACATGACCTGAGGTGAACTGACGGACCAACATAGGTCACATGACCTGAGGTCAAGTGACGGACCAACATAGGTCACACGACATGAGGTCAACTGAGGGACCGACATAGGTCACATGACCTAAGGTCATGTGACGGACCAACACAGGTCACTTGATGTAAGTTAAACTGACAAAATGACATAGGTCACTCGACATGAAGCCAACTGACAGACCGACACAGGTCACATGACCTGAGGTCAACTGATGGACTGACATAGGTCACATGACCTGAGGTCAACTGACGGACCGACATAGGTCACACGGCATGAGGTCAACTGACATACCAACAGAGGTCACATGACCTGAGGTCAACTGACACAACGACACAGGTCACATGACATGAAGTCAACTGATGGACTGACACAGGTCACACGGCATGAGGTCAACTGACGTACCAACACATGTCACATGACCTGAGGCCAACTAACACAATGACATAGGTCACATGACATGAAGTCAACTGACGGACCGACACAGGTCACATGACCTGAGGTCAACTGACGGACCGACACAGGTCACACGACATGAGGTCAACTGATGGACCGACATAGGTCACATGACCTGAGGTCAACTGACGGACCGACACAGGTCACATGACCTGAGGTCAAGTGACGAACCAACACAGGTCACATGACCTGAGGTCAACTGACAAAACGACAGGTCACACGACATGAAGTCAACTGACGGACCGACACAGGTCACATGACCAGAGGTCAACTGATGGACCGACATAGGTCACATGACTTGAGGTCAACTGATGGACCGACACAGGTCATAGGACCTGAGGTCAAGTGACGGACCAACACAGGTCTTATGACCTGAGGTCAACTGACAAAACGACACAGGTCACACGACATGAAGTCAACTGACGGACCAACACAGGTCACATGACCTGAGGTAAACTGACAGACCGACATAGGTCACATGACCTGAGTTCAAGTGACGGACCAACATATATAGCCCACTGAAAGTGACCGGGGGATTTAGAAGCCAAGTTCACTTGCGCAAAAAAGCGCAGCCTTAAGGCCCAATATACCTGTTTCTTTTGCCTCATGCCGCTCGGCGCCGTGGGAGCGCCGCGGCAAAAGCCTTTGATCGCGGGCGTGAACGCGCCAAGCTCAAATTTTACTACGCCTACGCGCGCGCTGATAAACTGCCTCGCATGTCAGCAAATGACCAATCAGCGACCTCAATTTGTCCTGTAGCCTGCACTCCAGAGAGCTGCGCTTGCACAGAGTATAATATGAACTGCATGCGCGTAGCTCACGCCAGTCCAGCGGCGCTGGGCACAAAGAACAGTATACTGGGGGCTTTAGTCAAATTAGTGTTAAGCGTGCCCCCTCCTGTGGTGCGCCAGTAATGTCCTTATTTACAAAACAAAAGTGCTTGTTAACAGCTCATTATAGGATGTTAACTAAAATCCTTCAGGTCACTCGACCCGTCTCTGGGTTCCAAAGGTAGAAATGTTGAATGACCCTTCTCTGGGACTTCTAGTGGTTAAAGGTGTAGTCTACAGTATCTGTAGAACGTAGCACTTAGAAGAATTATCAACAGGGAAAGCATTCTGATCCCTCCCTCTCAGAGCCATATATGGCTCTTTTCCCCCTTGCTCTGCTGAAATTCAAATTCAAACTCTGTTTTTATTGGCTGGTTAAAAACTCTGTTTTTATAGGCTCGTTAACGGCGGGTCACTGTGGCTTTTTAGAAATACTTTTAGTAACATCTAAAGAAGCAAGGGGACTATAGTTTTTTCAAAGATTACTTTGTCTAACATCAGTCTGTCAGCAGATAGTTACAGAGTGAAGAAATGTGTTAAAAATATATTTTTTAGAAAACTTACAGACTACACTACAGAAACTGCAGACTGCACCTTTAATCTTTAAACTTCCTGACCGGGAGACCACAGACAGTACGGATCGGGAGTAACACATCTAGCACCATCAAATTGAACACAGGGGCCCCACAAGGATGTGTGCTGAGCCCCCTTCTATTCACCCTGCTAACACACGACTGCACACCATCGTACAGCTCCAACCACTTCATCAAGTTTGCGGACGACACAACAGTGGTAGGTCTCATCAGCAACAACGATGAGACGGACTACAGGAACGAGGTGAGCCGCTTGGCCTTGTGGTGCGGACACAACAATCTCACTCTCAACGTGGAGAAGACAAAGGAGATTGTCGTGGACTTCAGGAAGAGGGATGCACAACATGCCCCTCTGACCATCAACAGCACCGCAGTGGAGAGAGTGGACAGCACCAAGTTCCTGGGAGTGCACGTCTCAAAGGACCTGTCCTGGAGCAGGAACACTGCAGCACTGGCGAAGAAGGCTCACCAGCGCCTCTACTTTCTCCGCAAGCTGAAAAGGGCTGGAGCTTCAACCTCCATCATGTGCACCTTCTACAGAGGTGCCATAGAAAGTGTCCTGACCAGCTGCATCACTGTGTGGTTTGGTGCATGCACTGCATCCTGCCGCAAGAGCCTCCAGCGCATCGTGAAAGCAGCTGAGAAGATCGTCGGCACCTCCTTGCCCTCACTGCAGGACTTACACAGCAAACGCCTCACTCGGAAAGCCCACTGCATGGCAGGTGATCCCACACACCCACTACACAGCCGCTTTAGACTGCTGCCATCAGGGAGGAGACTGAGGAGTCTCCAGGCTCGTACCAGCAGACTGAGAGACAGCTCTGTTCATCAGGCAGTCAGAATGCTAAACACTCTGCCTGCTCTGCCTCCCCTCCCATTTGAACTGCCTTAACACAAAAAACTTTCTCACACATTACCACACAACACAAAGATTTTAACACTGGACTCTGTGTCATCAAACGGGTTATTCACTAAACTCTCGGTCATGTGTTCATTCAGTTTGCACTACTTCTCATATTTGCACTAATGTTTGTATTACATTACTGCCTATAGTCATACTACTGTTTACATTCACTGTTTACATTTATTAATACTGTTTACATTTATTACTACTGCTTTACATTTATTACTACTGTTTACATTTACACTACTTTTATCTACACTACTGCAGATACATATACAGCATTCTCTGACTAGCCTTATCTAAGGATGCCAAATGTGCCTTATGTGCCTTACTTCATATGCCACTTTGCCTCTATACCAACATCAACTACCTCATACATATACTGTGTACATTAACTTATATGCTGCTGTGCCACTCTTTGCAAATGTCAACGCTAGAAACTTCAGTTTATTTTATAGATATACGTTTTATACTTTTTATACTACTATGCAAAAACTCAGGACAGTATTACACTTTTATTATTTCATTTTATGCTTATGTTCATTGGGTGTTTGGTGTTTTAGGGGTGTTTGGTGTTTCAGTGTTGGTGTAAATTTTCATACTTTTATACTATTATGAAAAAACTCAGGACAGTGTTACACTTTTTTTACTATTTTATGCTTATGTTTATTAAATGTTTTAGTGTTTAGTGTTTAGATGGTTACTGTTGCACCGAGGGACTGAGAGAAACGCAATTTCGGTCCTGTGTATGTCCTGTACATATTGCAGTTCTGACAATAAAGTTGACTTTGACTTTGACTTTGACTAATCTTTTAATCTTGTTGAAGATTCTATATTTTTTGTTGGCTACCGGCTCCATTAATATGCCATGTGACAAACCTTAAAGTGTCCATACTTGTGTTTGTGAGAATATAGATAAACCACACCCATTATCACAAATATAAAAATAAATAAAACACCCAGGTAAAAACATAATCCTTGAGGGTTTACTATTTATCATTAAGAGATATTCTAAGTGTTGTTCTTGAAGATACATAATGGTTGTATTTCTTCATGAGGTATTTGTATGGATGGACATGGGTGTATATCTGCCTTTGTGCCTGTGTGCTAATAAATGATATTGAGAAGAAAAAAGAAAGAGACAAAAAACATAAAATTAAAGGAAAAACAAACAAGCAAACAACAACAACAAAAATAAACAATAACCTCTTTGACATCGTTCACCTTCACCAGTGCAGACACCCGAGCTATGTTTTAAATTTCAATTACACATACCAGTTATTTCAACTCCAGTGTAACAAGTGATAGAGCAGGACTACTCAACCAAACCATCCTAGGGCCACAATCACTGTAAGCCAAGCGCTCATGAGTTATTTATCAGTATTTCTTATCATTAAATAACTATGATTTATAATTAAAACTCTGATTTTTTTTTTTTAAGTTTACCCACTGATGGACCATTTAGTTCACCAGCGGACCTGATTTGGCCCGCGGGCCGTACATTGAACAGCCATGCTCCAAACTAACCTGTTGTTCCTCTAATAAAGCCATGGAGAGACGTCCTATTCCCTGTACAGCTGGCCATTAACATAAAGTTTGTCAACAGCTACTGTAGCTCTGGCTCCTTCAGAAATAAATTTTTTCCTGATTGGAAATGAAACGCGTCTTCGATCGAGGATTTCTTTAGGAAATTGATCATTAACACTGAAACCCATCCCACGCAGCTCCCTACCCTGTCTGATAACCTGCATTTTCTGTTTATAATACTCAAATTTAGCTACAATTGGTCAAGGACGCTTGTTATCGGACTTCTTAGCTCCGAGCCTGTGAACACAATGGAATGTGATTGATTTTACCGTCTTGTTCGGGAGTTTCAGCTGTCGTTGAATGAAGTCACGGATCGTAACTTCAGCGTCCTTTTCCGCCCGCTCCGGGACCCCAGAAAAAACTAGATTATCTCTCATGCTACGAGCTTCTAGATCCAGAATGGACTCTTTGAATTTCCTGTTTTCACCGGACATATGTGTCACTTGCTCAGTGAGTTGTTTCACGTCCCCACGTAGCGCTTGGTTTTCTGCAGTGAGTGACGTCACCTGAGCTTGGCTGAATTCCAGAGATTCTCTCAGTGACGAAACTATTTGTGGAGAAATTAACCAGAGCCAGACTAGCATCCAAACTAGTTAGCTTTTTATCAATAGATTCCAGCATCTCTGTGAAACTCTTTTCTGGAGACACAGATGTGCCAGGAGAACTCACTGAATGCGTGCGTTTAGATGTTTGTGTGGTGTTTTACCCATCACAATGCTGTCAAAACACTGGTCCAGATAACTCTCCAGATCACTCACCATCTCTTTGTCCAGTTTGTGTATTTGAATCAATAGGAAGAGGTTAATACGAACAATATTTTATGTTATGATTTAAAGACCGTGTAAAGTGAAATTAAATGTGTGTTTTTAGTTTGTCACATGGCATAAATATGTGTTATTAATCACCCATATAAATCTGACTGATTAA
The DNA here is from genome assembly GCA_038048925.1 of Garcialebias charrua. Classification (NCBI taxonomy): domain Eukaryota; kingdom Metazoa; phylum Chordata; class Actinopteri; order Cyprinodontiformes; family Rivulidae; genus Garcialebias; species Garcialebias charrua. The sequence continues at coordinate 20,997 of JBBPBX010006200.1, forward strand.
AAACATTGTTTTCCTTAAGTGTCAAAAATCATGAAAATACATTATTTTCCCTTGGTCTGAAACTGTGGGGGCGTGTCAGTGCATGGGAGTGGTTTCAGCGCAGTTCTGCTGAGCTGAGCTGTGTGAGGCAGACAGCAGAGATCCACCTGCTCCATTTTTATCTAAGTTCTGGCTGCGAGTAGCTCCTTTTTCCAAGAGTTACGCTGTTTTTAGTGCACTAACAACTCTGGTTTTGTTTTTAAAGTTGAGGACACATAACTCCGCTGTTATGTGTTTATTACAGAAAAGGGCTGTAAGAATTATCACTAGAAAGCATTACCGTCATCCATCAAGTACATTATTTTATCAACTAAAATTATTGAAGTTCCATGATTTGGTAGACTATAATATTTTATCAGTTATGTATAGAGCTCAAAATAATGCATTACCTTTAAATATCCAAATGCACTTTGTTAAAAGACAAAGTTGTTATAATCTTAAGGGAACAGAGTTGTTTGTAAAACCACAATTCAGAACCAGTTTGAAGGGACGTTCTACCTCAATCCAGGGAATTAGATTATGGAATGGCTTGGAGAATGTAGTTAAAAATGCCAAGTCAATGTTTACATTTAAAAAAATGATCAAAACAAATGTGTTAAAAAAATATATGTGAAATAACGTAATGTGTATTGTATTAGTTAGAAAATTAGAAAGAGTTAGTCATTTTGTACTGTTAGTTAGAAAATTAAAAAGAGTTAGTAATTTTGTACTGTTGGTTGAAGAATATTATTGTTTAACCTGACTGTTGGAAAAAGTTGGTTGAAGATTATTATTGTTTACATGGTTTGACTACTGTTGTTTAATCTGATTGTTGGAGATAAGGGGCAGATATAATAAGATTTATTCTTCTTTCTGCCACCTTTCATTTTTTTACATTTTGTACACTATCATTATGAGATTGCCTTGTATTGTTTCTTTTGTAAAAAAATGAACAAATTTAATAAACATAAACATAAACATAATAATAAGCGCTATTTTAGAAGATGAGCAGCGTACTACGTATAGGGGCGGCCGTGGTGTAGTGGTAATGGCAGTCGACCCCTGATCGGAAGGTTGGAGGTTCGAATCCCGCATCCGCCCACCATGTGTCGTTGTGTCCCTGGGCAAGACACTTAACCCCGAGTTGCTCCCGGTAGGTCTGGATGGCGCCTTGCAAGGCAGGCTACCACTACCGGTGTATGAATGTCTGAATGAATGGGTGGATGGTTGGTATTGTAAAGCGCTTTGGGGCTCCTCACAGGGGGCTGGAAAGCGCTATATAAATAAGCTCCATTTACCATTACCATTTACTCGCTGCACCCGGTCCGACCCGGTCACATCGCATGCGGGGTCTGTGTTGGTGATTAAAATAAAGAGTAATCACGTTGATAACTAAGTTATCTCATCTGTGTCAGCGAGTCACTGCGTTTCACGGCGCGCGTGGCAGGAGCTCAACGCACACACACACACAAACACACGCGCGGCGCGGAGCTGCAGGTGGCAGCTCACTCCAGCAGCAGCCTGGGTTTGTTCTGACTCCCTCCTGCGTCTCAATGTGGGTGCCCTGACCATTGCGACATCCAGGGAAGATGCAGGAACGAGGCATAATTGATTAGCTAGCTAACGATGAACAAAATATCCATGCTATTGCTATCTGATGCTATCTGCGATTCGCGAGTGAACGGCTCCACCCATGCGAAGAACAATTTATACGGCTGGAGCAGCAGGGGGTAGTGCTATACTAATGAGGACCGCGTGACGAAACGCGGTCACGTTTAAACCACGCCTAAAAAATCCTGAAACAAACATGTCTTCATACACAGTTTCATCTATAACTCCAAAATTAATTGAGCTACTATTTTGAGACTTTTTACTCATTTACAAGATTACAATTATCACATTTATAATGTTTATTTAAGAAAATGTTGAAATTCACTTTACACGGTCTTTAATATATTGGCTTACCTGAATTTAATCATGTTTGTTTGATTTACCTGTATCTATTTGTAACTGGATACTAGACTTCTTAACAGACAGACCACAGTCCGTGAAGATCCACAACTTCTCCTCCTCCACCATAACCCTCAGCACTGGCTCTCCTCAGGGATGTGTGCTGAGCCCCCTTCTGTTCACTCTGCTCACATATGATTGTACAGCCACACTTCCAGGCTGTCATATTGTTAAGTTTGCAGATGATACAGCGGTGGTGGGATGCATCACAAACAATGATGAGTCCAGCTACAGACAGGAGGTGGAACACCTGGAGAGCTGGTGCAAAGAGAATAATCTTCACATGAATGTGAAGAAGACAAAGGAGATGATTGTGGACTTCAGAAGGAACAAACACACCCATGCCCCACTGATAATAGGTGGGTCTGCAGTGGAAGTGGTCTCCAGCTACAAATACTTGGGTGTACACATGAATGATAACCTCAGCTGGAGCAACAACACCACCAGCCTGATCAAGAAAGGTCATCAGAGACTCTACTTCCTCAGACGGCTGAGACGAGCCGGTCTGAGCAGCCCAGTTCTCACCTCGTTCTACAGGTGTGCAGTGGAGAGCATCCTGTGCTCCAGCATCAACGTGTGGCATGGAGGCTGCACAGTTGAAGAGAGGAAAGCTCTGCAGAGAGTGGTGAAGGCTGCACAGAAGTCTGTTGGAGTCAGTCTCCCCACCATCACAGACATTTACACCTCTAGATGCAGGAAAAGAGCCACCTGTATCATGAAAGACCTCACTCATCCAGCACACTCACTCTTTGCCCCACTCCCCTCAGGACGGAGGTTGAGGAGCATCAAGTGTAGAACCACTAGACTGAGGAACAGCTTCTACCCTGAGGCTGTTAGACTCATGAATAAATAAAAATAAAATTAAAATAAACACTGCAAAATATCACATCATGGTGATGCTGATATGTTTTCTTGTTGCTGTGTTCATCTGTGACCATCTGTGACCATCTGCTCATACAAACTCATGTTCGTGCTGCTGTTTATTCCCACTATATTAGGCTTAGTGTATTACTAGTTGATGTTTTTCTTAGTTAGTTCTCGATGTTATTACTGTTTTTCTCTTTCATTTGTTGTTGGATGTAACTGGGACCTCGTGTACATAATCTCGTTTTCATCTCATGTACCACATGCGGTGCAAATGACAATAAAGACTCTCTGACTCTCTGACTCTGACTCTCTACCATGAAACACGTAGCACAACTCATCAGACCTCAGCCGCTCATCACCAGGTACAACCAAGTACCAAATATTTTAAGTAAAGAAAGAAGATTAGATAGGCTAATTTCCGGTTTAGTTAGCGTTACGAGCACGTCATCAGCGTAAAGGCATATTTTGTATTCTATACTTTTAATAGTTACACCCATAATATTCTTTTGTTCTCTGATAGCTTGCTCTAAAGGTTCAATAAAAAGTGCAAACAATGTGGGACTAAGTGGGCAACCTTGATGACAGCTCCTTCCTAATTGTATTTTATCTGATAAATCTCCATTGATCTTAATCCTAGCAGAAGGAGACTCATACAGGGACTGAAAACTGCCTAAAATTTGATTATTAAAACCAAATATTTCCAAAGATAAATAAAGATAGTTCTAACAAACTGAATCAAACGCCTTTTCTGCATCTAAACTAACAACTGTTGATTCTGTGTCTTTCATTCGGTCTATAATAATAATAATAATAATAATAATAATAATAATAATAATAATAATAATAATAATAATAATAATAATAATAATAAACTTTATTTGTACAGGTAGTCCCCGATTTACGAACGAGATCCGTTACAACGAGGCGCTCGTAAACCGGAAATCTCGTAATTTGGAACGGTTGCCATGTCTCTCGTAAGTCCGGAATTTCGCTCGTAAATTGGAACGGTTTCGCTAGCGCGACTACAAACACTCGTTTTTCATCAAAAAACTGCTTATGAGTGCATAAAAATGATCGGAAACGTGTGTCCATATGTTTAGCTAACTAACTGTGGTGAAAAAACACATGAAAACTCAGTATTTTTTGCGTTTTTTCCAAAAATTCGCCAGCTCGTAAGTCTGGAACCTCGTAGATCAGAGCGCTCGTAATTCGGGGACTACCTGTATAGCACCTTCCTACAAAGACTTGCATTGACCATGGTGCTTAACAGGATAGAAAATATGAAAACAGGTACAATAAATCAATGAAAATAAAAATAGCAGCAATAAAAGGAGGCAGTTGAAATAAAAATACTAAATACTACCATAAGTAATAAAAGTTACACACTGAAAGTTTTTTTAAACAAGTGGGTCTTCAGTCTGGTTTTGAACAGAGTCAGATCAGAGATGGCACGCAGCTCAAAGGGGAGACTATTCCAGGCTTTTGAGCCAGCAGTAGAAAAGGACCGGTCTCGCCATTGTTTGTACCTTGAGCAAGGCACTTCCAGCAGGTGTAGACAGGCAGATCGTAAAGCTCTGCTGGGCCAGTGACGTGCGGTCAGGGGAGGCAAGTGAGGCCACCCCTCACCTGTCATCATGGGAAAAAAATGTAAATTGAAAAAATCAATGTAATGATTGTATTTATCCTTTGATTTGTACTATAAACTTATTTTACTTAAAACTAAACCAGTTTAGTTATTTTTTTGGTCAAAATCACCCATTTTTCTTATTTAGCGTTCAAATACTGAGAAGAGACGTGCATAGAGAGGCACCGGCTGCTTGGCTTCACAGATTGCGCAATCACTCGTTGCATGCTACACCCGCTTCTGATTGCTGTAGTGTGAGCTTGTATTCCTGCCCCTTTTATGTCGCTATTAAAATGTCCAAATACTTTTGCTATATAAACTACATTTCTATAGTTTAGCTGGTGAATATAATGTCTCGTGTTTTTGTCTAAAACTGTATGTGTGTGCTGAGCGATCATAAAACGGCTGTGAATCCACACACACACGTGGCCAGCCTCGTGGAGGTGGGGCTAGTGAGCTCAGGGTTCTGCTTCAGCCTCGCGCTGCAGGAGGAAGTGACACAGAGCAAAAAGAGTAACTTTTCACAATCTACAAATATCTAGAACATTAAACACTTAACTAAAAGTTTTAGTATTTTGTTAACAATTTAGTTTTGATCATTTTTAAACATAAGCACAGAGTTTACATTTTTAACATAATTTCCCAAAACATTCCACAATTCAACTCCCTGTATTGAAATAAATAGTCCCTTCAAACTAGTTCTATACCTTGGCTTTGCAAAAATTTCAGTTCCCTTTAGACTAGCAACTTTCTCTTTTTTTATATATTTTTATTAGGAGAAGAGAAAATAGATACAAGCAAACACAATATTAGTTATCCATAACATAATATACCTTGTAATACATAACTTCTTCATAACATCAAATAAGAACATCAACACAAATCCAAGTAAACAAGATATCTCCTATTAATATATTTCTTTTTCTTACATTATTTAACAAAATACAACAAATACACACCTAAAGGAAAAATAACTAAATAATTAAATAAATAAAAAAAATAGAAGTGGAGAAAGAAAAAAATAATAATAATAATAATAAAATAAAATGTGGAGTATTTCAATCAATCAATAAGATTTACCTGACTAAATAAAGGTTGAATGAATCCAGATGGGGTATTTCAATCAATCCAGATGAAGAGAATGAAGAGTGTGAAAAAATGTCATGAAAGGACTCCATATTTTATAAAATTTTGCGGAATTGCCTTTCATTGAATATCTAATCATCTCCAATTTTAGAAAAGACATGGTATCTTTTAGCCACTGCCCAGTAGAGGGTGGTTTAGTTGATTTCCAATGAAAAAGAAGACGGCGTCTTGCCAATAAGGAAGTAAATGATAAAATATTCAATTGATCCGAAGTGAACTGTTTATAGTTAACTGGAAGCCCAAATATCGCAACATGGGGTGAGGGTTCAATGACCATAGAGAGAATCTTTGACATTGTATCAAAGTAATTCTGCCAAAAACTATGAAGTGATGCACAGGAATAAAACATGTGAGTTAAATTACAAGAAGGTGCATGACATTTATCACATTTGTCAGAAACGGAAGGGAAGAATTGCGACAGGCGAGTTTTAGAGAAATGAACCCTAAAAAGAACTTTAAACTGTATAAGCGAAAGTCGAGCACAGATTGAACTTGAATGAATGTTCTTAAGAGCATTATTCCACCAATCCTCTCCCAAATTTAGACCCAGTTCGAGCTCCCAAGCCGCCTTGATCTTGGTAATGGGTGAAGAATCTAGAGAAAGAATTTCATTATAAACTTTAGAGATATATGACTTTTGAAGAGGATCCCAACTCAGAAACATCTCCCATTGCAAGTTCTGCGGCTTGGAAGGGAAATCAGAAAACAGAGTCTTAGCACAATGTCTAATTTGAAAATAACGAAATAGATGAGAAGGAGGGAGATGAAATTCAACTGAGAGGTCCGTAAAAGTGGAAAAGATACCTTCTTTATAGAGGTCATTAAAACATATCAGCCCTTTATTACCCCATAATAAAAATGCTGAATCTGTGAGTGCTGGTTGAAATAAGTGATTTTTCAATAAAGGAGTAAGTGTAGATGCTGAATTAAATTTGAAGTGCCTCCTAAACTGACACCAAATTTTTAAAACAGAGCGAACTACTGGATTGTTTGTGAAACGAGAGAAGTTAGATGTAGTAGGAGAAGTAAGAAGAGCACTTAATGAGGACTGGGAGCAGGATAATGACTCCAACTTGCACCATGGGAAATCAAAAGATCCAAACCAATATGAAATCTTGTGAATATGGGCCGCCCAATAATAAAGCTGAAAATTAGGAAGTGACAATCCACCATTGAATTTGCATCTATGCTATGTGGTTTTGCTGATTCTGGATGATTTTCCACACCATATAAAGCCAGAAATAACTTGATCTAGTATTTTAAAGAAATGTTTTGGCAGAAATAGTGGGAGAGAATTGAAGAAAAATAAGAATTTGGGTAAGACATTCATTTTAATTACATTGATTCTACCTATAAGTGAGAGAGGCAAACTATTCCATCTTTGGAGGTCCAATTTAATTTTAGAAATTAAAGGCAAAAAATTAGCATCAAAAAGAGAACTTAATGATCTTGTTACATTAACACCCAGATACTTAAAACCAGAGCAGCTCAATTTAAATGGTATGTCACAGTTCAAAAGCTTTAATGCAGCTGCGTTAATTGGATAACATTCACTTTTAGCAATATTTACTTTATAACCAGAAAATGATCCAAATCTCTGAAAAGCAGATAAAATTGATGAAATTGAAAGAGTAGGATTTGAAACATATAACAGTAAATCATCAGCATAAAGAGATAGTTTGAATTCAGAACCTAATCGGGAAAGCCCAGTAAAAATGTTAGAGGTCCTTAAAAAAATTGAAAGCGGCTCAATGGCCAGAGCAAACAATAGGGGGGATAATGGACATCCTTGTCTCGTGCCACGAAAAAGTCTAAAAAAACTAGATTGAATACCATTAGAAGAGACACTAGCATGAGGAGAAATATAGAACAGACGTATCCAAGAAATAAATGCATCACCCAATCCAAACTTCCTTAAAACTGCAAATAAATAATCCCATTCAACTCTGTCAAACGCTTTCTCAGCGTCAATCGAGATAACTACTTCAGGTGTTTCAGTAGTGGTTTTGGAATAAATAATGTTTAAAAGTGTACGGATATTAAAAAATAGTTGTCTCCCCTTAACAAATCCAGTTTGTTCATGTGAAACAATAGTTGGAACTATATTTTCAAGACGACAAGCCAAAGCCTTAGCAAGAATCTTAGCATCTACATTTATTAAAGATAAAGGTCTATATGAACTACAAAGATTAGGATCTTTATCTTTTTTAAAGAGGAGACTAATAGAGGCTTGCATTAAAGTATGGGGGAAATTACCCTTTTGTAATGATTCCATGTATACAGCATGAAGTATCGGAAAAAGCCTGTCCTGGAATTTTTTTTAAAATTCAACAGGAAATCCATCTGGACCAGGAGCTTTGTTGCTTTGCATGTTTTTCAGGGCAGTGACAATCTCCTCCATGGATAAAGGCAAATCAAGTTCCCTAGCAACATTTGAATTTATCACAGGAAACTTGAGACTATCAAGAAACTGATTCATTTCATTAGGATTAGATGGAAATTGAGATTTAAATAACGAAGAATAAAATGACTGAAAAACTGAATTAATAGTAGTGGGATCGTGATGCAAAGTGCCTGATGAGTCCATTATCTGTGGGATCATCTGCGAAGCTGCCCGACGACGCAGCTGATGAGCGAGTAATCGGTTAGCCTTATCACCATGTTCATAATAAGTAGAACGTGATCGTAAAAGAAGACGCTCTGCCTCATTGGTGGTGATAAGATCAAATTTAGTTTGTAAGTCAACCCGCTGTTTAAATAAACTAGGTGAGGGAGAGTCAGCAATTTGTTGATCAAGATTAGTAATATTAGCACTCAGTTCTAGCAATTTCGCCTTACGCATCTTAATCAAATGGGCGGAATATGAAATTATTTGCCCTCGTAAAAATGCTTTTAGTGATTCCCATAGTAAAGAATATGAGATTGGATCATTCTCATTTTGGTTTATTGTAATGAAATCATCAATTTGAGCTGAAATAAATGTATTAAACTTTTCATCTGAAAGAAGAAGGGGGTTGTATCTCCAAGGTATGACATACCGATGTTGAAAAGCAAACTTAATATCTAATGAAAGAGGAGCATGATCAGAAATTACAATAGGATGATAATCAACAGATAGAACATTTGGTAACAGCTTAGTGTCAACAAAAAAATAATCAATACGAGAGAAAGACTGATGTAAATGGGAAAAAAAAGAAAATTTCTTGATTTGGGGATTATAAAATCTCCAAGGATCAACACATCCATTTTTTGACATAAAATCCGAAAGTGATCTAGCCATTAATGATGGAACCAATCTGCGTGGGTGAGACCTATCTAAATTGGGGTCAGTGACACAGTTCATATCCCCGCCTACTATGAGGAAATTATTGTCTAAAGAAGGAAGAGATTCAAATAGTTTATTCATAAATCTTGGATCATCAAAATTAGGAGCATATATATTAACTAGCAGAACTGGGATATGAAATAAAGTACCAGAAACAATTAAATATCTGCCGTTTTTATCTGATATAACTTTAGAAGCTGAGAAATGAATAGATTTACCAACTAAAATAGCAACCCCCCTGGCTTTAGAATTGAAATTTGAATGAAATACCTGAGAAACCCAAGAACATTTTAGCCTGACCTGATCTTTGATACGCATATGGGTTTCCTGTAAAAACACTAGATCAGCTTTGAGACATTTCAAATGGGCAATTTTTTTTGACCTCTTAAGTGGGCTGCCCATACCTTTAATATTCCAGCTCAAAAATCTCACAGATTTTCTCACAGCCCATTTGTGGAATATTCACATTATTATCATTAGACATCCGCTCATTCTCAATCAGTTCATCTGGACAGTTTCTTAGACATTATCTTAGATAATTATCTAGACATTATCATTAGACATATTTCAAATGATTTGGAAAAACAGGGACAAAAACAATCTGAATATAATGGAATGCTCCCCACACAAAACAAAAGACACACACCCAAAATAAAAATAATAATAATGAGAATAAAATAAAACAAATAAACAAACACCACCCACCCCCACCACCCCCCTCCCCACAGCACTTACAACGACCCCATCCCCAAACGATGGAGAACCCAGTGCAGACTCCAAACGGAGTCAAAACTCTAAAGTTTATGCTTACGGTTTTTAGCAACGTAGTAGCAGAAAAGCTGCAGTTTGAGCTCCCACAAGCTCATCAGGATTCATCAATGTGGCACATCTTTGGAAAGTTTTGGAAAGCTTTCTCTTTTAACAAAATACATTTGAACATTTGAGGGTTCTATTACTAACAAAATATTATAGTCCACCAAATTATAAAACTTCAGTACTTTGAGTTGTTTAAACAATATATTAGATAGATGACATTAAGGCTTTCTTGTAATAATTCTCACAGCTCTTTTCTGTAAAATAAAAATAGATTTTGTTATAGTTTAATTTAATTTACAAGTAAAGGTAAGACTAAAATAATTTTTTCTCCAAATTAAATGTGCTTTTTTGTGTGCTACAGTTTGTATGTGTAAAGATTGCTGATATGAGATTTTAAACACAACCCGTTAACTGCTGCCAATCAAATGGCGAATGAACTACTCTGTAGGGTTCATGTATTATAAAAGAAGAAAATAATGCTATCCAAAGTATCCAAAGCGCTGAAGAAGCTATGGCAGACAGAAGCCAAAACGTGGAGAACATTTTTTTGTCTGTTTTGTATTATACATATGAAAAAAAACTGCAGAGTGCCTCACCAGCCTTGAACCTCACCGCACATCACTGTGCTGGGCTGATGGACTTTCAAAATTTCTGAGATGTAGAGAGGTGCAAGTCCATCCAACAGCAGCAACTTGAACTGTATCCTGAACTGAACCGGGAGCCAGTGTAAAGAGGACAGGACAGGAGTGATGTGCTCATATTTTCGTGTGTTGGTCAAAAAGTGGGCGGCAAAATTCTGTACAAGTTGTAAACGGGAGATGGAAGATTGATTAATTCCAACATATAAAGCATTAGAATAATCAAGTCTGGAGCTCACAAAGGCGTGGATGGCTTTCTCCAGATCACTACGGCTAAGGAGTGCCTTTACTTTAGAGAGCAGACAAAGCTGAAAGAAGCTTGTTTTGACAACAGAACTGATCTGTTTATCTAGCTTTTAATGCACAAAATAACGCTTAGATAATAAAATATCCCCTTTCTAGTTATGCATTTTCTGACTTCCGTTCTAAACAACCGGTTAATGATAATGAGCTCTGAATGCCACGCCCTACAAAAATCTGTTTACAGTTACTCCGCCCTCTGAAACAGCCAGTATCTCTAATATGTTGTTGTTTTAAAATTAGCTCTTTTATAATTACTCATTTGACTTACTGTTAGTGCTAGCTTAAGATAACTTACCGAAAGCCGTCTGCGCGCGCCGCCATTTGCAGCTCCTTTTAGCATTAGCCCACCTCCGAGGCTAATGATAGCTCTTCCTCCTCCGGCACACCGCCAGTTAACCGCTCGTTGCATGCGGCGCTTTTGGGAGCGATCGCTGCTTCAGTCCACACACACACAAAGTTCACAGAGTGTCTCCAGTTAATTTATCCGTATGAGGCAACCTCTGACCGGACCCCACGGACCTCAAAAGCCAGCAGCTCCCAGCAGCTCCCGCACGCAGATGGTCCCTTCGCCGGCGGTCTGCTCGTTTTATTTCTGCCGGCTGCGCGTTGGGAGCGATCGCTAAAAATTGAACTAAAACGTAAAAATAACAATTATACTTTATTTATAAAGCCATTTAAAACAACCACAGCTGCAACAAAGTGCTGTACACATGAAATTAAGAACATTTAAACAAAAGATGAGATGAAATCAGGAATCAGGTGAGGGGCTGGACTCAGGTTTGGTGTGGGTTGTGGCTGCGGTTTGTGACGTCACAAACCGCAGGAAGTGAGAAACGAAGTGTTTCTATCACAGACAAATAAATCTACTTAGAGTAAATAAACAACTGGGTGCATTTCTTTGGCCTTAGGACTGTTTTTTTATGAAGTACATACCCAAAGTTGAGTAAAAAAACCATTAAAAAGTGAATTTTGAATCTGTGGTCCCCTTTAACTAATGAACGTGTCCTTAGCGTTCGACAGACGTTCAATCAGCTCTTTGGAGAACCTCATGGTTTGAGCTCCTCAGCAGACTCTAGGCTCAGACAGGAAGTGGAACCTTAAAAAAGGAAGTTGACCCAGTTAAATCCACTCCGCTCATTGGTTGTTTCCCAGAGAACGGGAGGGATTTAGCTTGGGTCAGAAAGTTTATCAAAAGTTAAAGAAGTGAAGATTATTCAGTGAAAGTGTTTAGAAAAGCAACAGAAACCTGTCGCCAGTTATACAGATTACTGATTAAACATCTTAACTTTTGTAAAACAAAACTGAACAAGTCATTCTGACATATAATTCAACTTTGGCATAGTTCTATTCATCATATGAAGAAGTGATCAGCATTGGTAACAGCATAAAACCATGATCATACAATGACAAGAGTTATTCTGTTAATTAATTCTGAATTAACACAAATTAAAAGGAAGTCTCTTCTGAATTTGTGTCTTTTGAGTCAAAATAAATTTAATAACATAGTGTCCACTCGTCTCCTTGAGAGCCTCAAGAAAAGTGTACCACTAAGAGTTTCAGACGACTGGGTTGTATCACCACAGTAACATCCTTAGATCAGAAAGCTTTCTTGCATTAGAATGCCTTCTGCAATCATTAAATCACAGAACTCTTACATAGATCATGTTAGAATTTTCCATAATGTCCTATATGCACCACACCAAGGGAGATGTCGAAGTCCTAGGCAGATGTCCAGGGCTGAGTCAAGCGACCTGAGGCTGGCAGGTCTCACGCTAGCTGTCAGCTCTGGAATCTTATTTGACCTGTTGGAGGGCCAGGTCAGGCTATAGCCTATAGACATCACCCGCCAACATATAATAATAATAATTAACTTCATTTGTATAGCACCTTCCTACAATGCCTTGCATTGACCAAGGTGCTTAACAGGACAGAAAATATAAAAACCGGTACAATAAATCAGTGAAAATAAAAACAAAAACAGCGGCAATAAAAAGAGGCAAGGGAAATAAAAATGCTACATACTAAAATACCAAAAGTAATAAAAGTCACACACTGAAAGATTTTCTGAACAAGTGGGTCTTCAGTCTGGATTTAAACAAAGTCAGATCAGAGGTGGCACGCAGCTCAAGGGGGAGACTGTTCCAGGCTTTTGGGTCGGCAACAGAAAAGGACCGGTCTCCCCATTGTTTGTACCTTGAGCGAGGCACCTCCAGCAGGTGTTGACTGGCAGATCGTAAAGCTCTGCCGGGCTGATGGGCTTTCAAAAGTTCTGAGATGTAGAGAGGTGCAACATATAAGGAATAGTTTTACATTCACCCAGAGGGAAGTGATTAATTGCTTGCTTATCTGACGGTATTGAACTGGGAGTTTTTATTAGAAGAAACCCTTTAGGCTCCTCGAACCAGGGGGAATTGTTAGATATTTAATTAGACTGGTCCTGAGTTTTTGATCTGCTCAGAGACGGGATCATAATGAAATTATGACCCGGTTCTTACTGGGTTACTGGGCAGCCTGAAACCATCTGGCTCCCCCTTCGATGTGGTCCCCCCTCGGCTTCTAAAGGAGGTTTTTCACACTCTAGGTCCCTCCATTCTCTCAATTGTAAATAGCAGTCTATCCTCGGGTGTGGTGCCAAAATCATTAAAACATGCTGCTGTTCAACCCCTCCTGAAAAAACCAAACCTCGACCCGTCAGTATTATCCAATTTCAGGCCTGTCTCCAGACTCCCATTTGTTTCTAAACTTCTAGAGAAAATAGTTGAGTCCCAACTAAAGTGCTTCCTGGAGGATCACGCTATCCCCGAGCTATTCCAGTCTGGCTTCAAATCCCTCCACAGCACTGAGACTGCCCTACTGAAGGTTTTTAACGACATCTTTCTATCCACAGATACTGGTGACTCTGTGCTGCTTGTCCTATTGGACCTCACATCCGCTTTCGACACCATCGACCATGAGATCCTCATTGCTAGGTTGGAGCAGTGGGTGGGCATCTCAGGATCAGCCCTAAACTGGTTCAGATCCTACCTCTCTGACAGGTCTTTTTGTGTGTCCATCAATGATTTTACTTCTGCAGTGGCGGCTCTTAAATGGGGGGTTCCGCAGGGGTCCATCCTGGGTCCTCTCTTGTTCTCCTTATACCTGCTGCCACTCGGTGCTATTTTCCGGAAACACAATATACCTTTCCACTTCTACGCTGATGACTGTCAAATCTACTTCCCCCTAAGACAAAATGGTACAGGCTCTATTCAACCTCTGCTCGACTGCCTGGCTGACATCAGGGACTGGATGGCTTTAAATTTCTTAAGCTTCAATGATAAGAAGTCTGAAGCCATATTGTTCCTTCCCAATGACACAACCTCAAACCACTGCATTGACCTGTCTGCTCTACCCCTGTCCGAAAAACAAAAAGTCAAAAATCTGGGAGTGATAATGGATCCTTCCATGAAACTCAACAGTCATGTAAACATGATCGTCAAATCCTGTTTTTTCCAGCTGAGGCGTCTGTCTAAGCTGAAGCCCATATTATCCAAAAAGCACCTGGAGACAGTGATTCACGCATTCATTACATCTAGGCTTGATTACTGCAATTCACTTCTGTTTGGCGTCAGTCAAGCCACCATTGCACGATTACAACTGGTTCAGAACGCAGCTGCCCGATTTTTAACCAGCACACGCAAAAGAGAGCACATTACACCAGTCTTGGCCTCCCTTCACTGGCTACCGGTTCATCTTCGAATCCAATTCAAAATTCTCATGTATGTCTACAAATCGCTGAACAGTCTCGCCCCCGCCTATCTCTCGGATCTGATACACCCATATGTCCCTCCACGTGCTTTGAGGTCAGAGGATCAGGTACTCTTAATAGTTCCAGAAACTCGCCTTAAGCGCAGGGGTGACAGGGCGTTCTCTGTAGCAGGCCCAAGACTCTGGAACGAGTTACCGCTGCTCATCAAACAGGCCCCCTCCCTCTCGGTTTTCAAATCCCGGTTAAAAACTCACTACTACTCCATCGCTTTCAATGCCAGCTGATTTGTATTGGATCGTTTGATTTATGATCTGCAATGTTTTTATGTTTTTCGTGTTGTACTTCATTGTCTGTGTTGCCTGTTGCGTGTTTGTTTGTCCAGCACTTTGGTGTGGACTTGTTCCTGTTTAAAGTGCTTTATAAATAAAATGGTATGGTATGGTATGGTATGGTATGGGTTGAACTGGGCCAGCAGCTCTAAAAAGAGTCTCGGATTCAATATCTGTCAAGGAATAGAATGGTAAATGGTAAATGGAGCTTATTTATATAGCGCTTTCCAGTGAGGAGCCCCAAAGCGCTTTACAATACCAGCCATCCACCCATTCATTCAGACATTCATACACTGGTAGTGGTAGCCTGCCTTGCAAGGCGCCATCCAGACCTACCGGGAGCAACTTGGGGTTAAGTGTCTTGCCCAGGAACACAACGACACATGGAGTAGAGTTTATTTTGCTTGCCACAAAACATAAAAAGGCTTTGGAAGCACCATCTCATGTTTTTCCCTACACATCAATCCACATAAGATCTGTTGAGATCACACTTAGTCATGTCCCTGTAGAGATATAGGACCCTCATGTCCGTATCGGAGTTAAACCTTTTCACATCTCTCTGAACTCTGAGTGTTACACTTTCTTGAAGCTCTCAAGGAGACAAGTGGACATCATTTTTGTTACAATTATTTTGAATTAATGGACACCAATTAATCAGATTGAATTTTCTTTTTAATGTGTGTTAATAGAGGGATCACACTCTTAAGCCTCCCTGGTAAGGTCTATTCGGGGGTTCTGGAGAGGAGGGTCCGTCGGATAGTCGAACCTCGGATTCAGGAGGAGCAGTGTGGTTTTCGTCCTGGTCGTGGAACACTAGACCAGCTCTACACCCTCAACAGGGTCCTGGAGGGTGCGTGGGAGTTTGCCCAACCAGTTTACATGTGCTTTGTAGACTTGGAAAAGGCATTCGACCGCGTCCCTCGGGGGGTTCTGTGGCGGGTACTCCGGGAGTATGGGGTACCAGGCCCATTGATATGGGCTGTTAGGTCCCTGTACGACCGGTGTCAGAGCTTGGTCCGCAT
Source organism: Garcialebias charrua (assembly GCA_038048925.1). NCBI lineage: Eukaryota > Metazoa > Chordata > Actinopteri > Cyprinodontiformes > Rivulidae > Garcialebias > Garcialebias charrua. Next base: position 36,840 of record JBBPBX010006200.1, read on the forward strand.
TGCCGGCAGTAAGTCAGGCTCGTTTCCGGTGAGAGTTGGACTCCGCCAAGGTTGCCCTTTGTCACCGATTCTGTTTATAACTTTTATGGACAGAATTTCTAGGCGCAGCCAAGGTGTTGAGAGGATCCGTTTTGGTGGCCTTAGAATCGCTTCTCTGTTTTTTGCAGATGATGTGGTCCTATTGGCTTCATCAGCTCGTGATCTACAGCTTTCACTGGAGCGGTTTGCAGCTGAATGCGATGCGGCCGGGATGAGGATCAGTTCCTCCAAATCCGAGGCCATGGTCTTGAGCCGGAAAAGGGTAGCGTGCCCTCTCCGGGTCGGGGAGGAGGTCCTGCCCCAAGTGGAGGAGTTTAAGTATCTCGGGATCTTGTTCACGAATGAGGGAAAACTGGAGCGTGAGATCGATAGGCGGATAGGTGCAGCGTCCGCAGTGAAGCGGGCGCTGTACCGGTCTGTCGTGGTGAAGAGAGAGCTGAGTCAAAAGGCAAAGCTCTCAATTTACCGATCGATCTACGTTCCCACCCTCATCTATGGTCATGAGCTTTGGGTTATGACCGAAAGAACAAGATCTCGGATACAAGCGGCTGAAATGAGTTTTCTCCGCAGGGTGGCTGGACTCTCCCTTAGAGATAGGGTGAGAAGCTCAGTCATCCGGGAGGGACTCGGAGTAGAGCCGCTGCTTCTCCACATCGAGAGGAGCCAGTTGAGGTGGCTCGGGCATCTGGTTAGGATGCCTCCTGGACGCCTCCCTGGTGAGGTGTTCCGGGCATGTCCCACCGGGAGGAGACCCAGAGGAAGACCCAGGATACGCTGGAGGGACTATGTTTCTCGGCTGGCCTGGGAACGCCTTGGGATTCCCCCAGAGGAGCTGCTCCAAGTGGCTGGGGAGAGGGAAGTCTGGGCCTCCCTACTTAGGCTGCTACCCCCGCGACCCGACCCCGGATAAGCGGAAGAAAATGGATGGATGGATGGATGGATGTGTGTTAATTCAGAATTGATCAACAGTATATTTTTGTCATTTTAATGATGATCTGTTGCTTTCATGAGTTTTGACCTTCTGCTGGTTTTATTTCTGCAGAACAAGCAGACTCTGATTCTAAGGCACGAGTCAGGGTAAAAGCTGTTACTTCCTTCTCTGTTTTGTCTGTGAAAGTTAGCCACAATATTCTCTGTGCTCACAAGCGGCCATCTGGCCGATTCTGTAAACAGTTTTCCTACTGTCCTTCAGAGACCTTCTGCCTATGGGATGAAAAATCCATCCGTTATTTTGTTAAACCAGCCAATAAGCCATTCAGGAGATGGGCAAACTCCACCCGGGAAGAACTTCCTAAGAACTGGTTTCTCCTCTGGAAAAAGCTGGAAACGTTCTGGTCATATGCCAATTAGACCCACGTCTCAGCTGGAGTCACAGTAAAGCCCACTGTGTCTCAAAACACTCATTTCTGAAAGAATTTGTTTTCTGAAGTTTTATTTTGAAAATCAGTCAGTGCGCTTGACCTTTGTTTCCTGCAGAGGGAGGCGAGTTTCCTCGTATCGTGAATCAGTCACACACGCTGAAGTTTCAACTGGACGGCCGTTGGACAAACCCATCCACGTGTGTGTCCAGACATTTCTCCACTCTTATCTCCAAGAGACGAACCGTCAACAAGGTAACGAGTCGTGGTGTGTTTGAACGTGCGGGAGCCCAGCAGCTGCTCGTGTGGGAAAAGGTGTCACCCAGTCTGGTTCAAAATAATCAACTTCGGATAACTTAGCTTTCAATCTTTAATCTTCCTCCTATTTCTTCTTTTTCATAAGCCATTAATCTGTCAAGTAAATGTGCCAACAGAAAAGTTCCTAACTGTCTGTTTGATTTTAATTGGAATTCTTGTCAACGTAGTTAGTAGATCAGAGCTAATATCGATACAAATGTTTAATGTACTTTCATGATTATTTCAATAAAAGGTCTATTTTCTGGTGGACCAACATAAATTGAAGTCTCTCGTTAAATTACATTTCTGGCTAATCACTTTAAAGCAATTCAATACCGGAAAAAGAGTGAACTCGCGAAACTGATGAAAGTTTTGTGCAGATAAGACCTGCTCGGACCTTTCATCAAAATTTATAGGTAAGTCAGTAAACTGACCTCGTAAGTGTTTAATTACACAAACGGCCTATAGATTGTTACAACCCCTCATACACGTGACAGGTTGAGCTCCCATTCTGTGAAGGAGTTTAGACCCTATAAATTAGTAATGACACCAGACATCATTCCCTCCTGCTGTGAGAGAGTGGAGAGGCCAACGCTGTAAACTGTAACCTTTTCCTGCCTTGATTTTAATACAATTGGTAAAACTGAATTCATGTTTCCTTGATTTATTTACTATGAGTTATCAATTCTGAGGGAGATCTGAACCGGGGGAAATGACGCAGGACTGGAGGTGAGTCCTTGAATCCAAGAGGAAGCTTCTGAGTGACCGGGGCCCCCACCTCCAGCTCCTCGTTTTAACACCAGGGTGTCCCCCACCTCTCACACAGTGACTGCTGGACACCAGTGCCCCCAGCGACCCTAAAAGGAAGAAGCGAGTAAATATAATGGATGGATGTATTAGGTAAGAGGGAGGAACTACTTTATGGGGTGATTTACTTTGTTTATTTATTTAAATACTGGCTCTGCCTGCTTCTACTAAATAAAGTTTTTTCTACATATTTCCAAATAAAAAAAATATTGTTTTCGACGCTCATTCTGTTGGTGAAACGGATTTGTTTATGTTGTCCTACAGTTCTGACACTCAGAAGTGTCTCGTTACAGCAGGTCTGATGAACATTTGAGGCGTGTAAGCTGATCCAACAGTGAAAAGAGAAGTGATAACAGGCCAGCGTCTATGCAGTCTCAATCCTTCATGGTCCTGGACTGGTTTAGTGTATTTGAAGAGTCTGGCTGGTTCCTCCTCTGATGACTGTAATGTGGACCACAGTTGTGGGTCAGACGGCTGCTCTGTACATTGGACTGGTCCTGTCACAGCTGGTTGGAGAAGGTGAGTTTAAATACCTGAACCAGACATGAAGAGTCCTGTAATAACCTGAAAACCTTTCTTTCCTTTTCTTTAGAATTCAGATGCAGAGTGAAACCCTAGTATTTCCTAAAGGCACACACATTATTCAAGAGCTTTAAATTAAATCATCTTCTGCTGAGAAATGATGGATTTAATCACTATTTATGTTAACAATTAAGGTCAAAAGGTTTAAAATGCTCAGTTTCATATCATGCTGTTTATACTGTCAGTTACTGTGTTTTCACCCCAGAGTATCTGCTTTCTACTCTTACGGTAATATTGTAGTCTTGATCTGAAGCTTGTGCTGAAAGCTACGAGAACTACAAAGATGCTGTTTCCAATATAAAACCATTAGACTCACACACTGTAACCCCACAGCACAGTCAAACTGAAACAATGACACTGTAATAATAATAATCATTAATAATTCATTCAATAATAATAATAATGTAATAATAATAATAATTTTATTTGAAAGTGCCTTTCAGGACACCCAAGGACACTTCACAATAAGAAACATATCACAGAGATCGGACTGTACAAGTCTTTAGGAATGTTATGTAGAAAATCTCATAAAGAAGAATACATTGAAGCAACCCGATAATTCTCAATCAGGTCATCTGGACAGTTTCTTTTTAGTAGAAACATTTCACCCTCACTCCAGAGGGCTTCATCAGTCAGAGTAGTTCCAGCACACTGTTCCCCCACCAACATTGAAGCAACGTTTTACTTTTTTAGAGACAATTGCACTTTTTTCTTTATTGCTAGGAACTAATTAGGTGAGGCTACATTCTTCCCTCTGCTGAACTGTGGTTACATGTGGTGCATGCATTGCTCAATGCCTGCACCGATTGGATGTTTACCACAATGTATAGAGGTTTGTTGCAGGTTGCAGAGCTCTGACACATCGTTACACCCTGTATTCCAGAGTTCAGTATTCTTTCCTGTTCGTGCGCAGACTCACACATTGGTATACGTTAATTTATAAATCCATTCTTGGTCTGCTTCCTTTCTTCCTTCGTCAGTGCACATCGTTTAAAACCAGCAATTGTCTTCTCTGTTCAGATTAGTTTCTCGAACGGACTAGGTCTGCACTTGTAACCAATGAATAGAATTTACTCAGGTTCAGATAGCAGTTTACTATCAACCAGTTATGTTTATTAGAAATCACTGGACTGAAACTTCATCTCAACTTGGACAAAAAGTTTATCTGGCAAACAAACAACAACAAAAACATTCACTCTAAAACATGCGTGGAATAAAGTCAATGAGCTTATTTCACTTGGACAAGCTTCTGAACTATGTGGAACAAATTATATTTGTCTCCTTGTTTAGTTCCAAGTCATTAGCTCAATATGAGAATAAAATAAAATAAAACCACCAAAGAATCATTTTGGGGTCCTTAATAAAAAAATAAAATGAGAGCTGGCCAGCAAAAAAAAAAAAGTTTATATAGAGCTCTATATTTGTGTATGTGTCTGATGCAAACGGAAACAAAAAATCAGATGAACGGGGTTGTCCTGACTGGGAATGGCGACCCAAAGTGATGATGGCGACTGGTCTTCACAAAAGCAGGAAAACCTCATCAGCCTCAGTGTCATCCTCCACAGGCACAGTTATACCTCAGCAATGTCGCTCTCACCAATGTTTTGTCCACAAGAATGCACTAGCAGGAAAACCTCATATTATCAGGCATAAAGAAGTCAGGCGATATGCAGAAAATAGACAGAGACTGGCCTGTCTCAGCTCTGCAGCAGCTCTGAAACTCAGAAATTCCCCTATTAACTACAGTCACAAGGCTGCCGTAAAATGATGTCGTACTTGGCTCTTAAAGGGACACCACCCATGAAACTGAAACAACACAGAAATGCAAATAAAACAGAATAAACAAATAAAATACAGCTGGGTTACACACTGAGCTCAGAAAACAGTATTTTATGGGTTTTTATTTTTACCACTGCACCTGGAACCACCTAGCCTGGTTAAAACCAGACCCTTGTCCTTCACTTCGCTTCGGACTAGGGTCTGGGACTTCTCCCATAGACAACGATTTCTCCGGTAGATTTTTGACCGGACCAATCAGAGAACAGAAGGGGCAGAGTTTTTGGCCCCTAACCCACGCCCCCACCTGTCCTAGCGCGCAGCCAGCGAGCAGCCGCATGTTCTCATTCAAAGCGATGCAAAGCGATGCAGGACTGTTTTATATGATTTTCAGTAATGGAAAGTGCGTTATAAATTGAATTAATTATTATTATTATTATTATTATATGAAACACAAATGTATTAATTTCCCCTTCTTAATCCCTTATCTGGAGATTTCTTTTGTTGTTTTTTTGCCAAAAGTCAAGTGATCGCTCCCTCCTCCTCCTTCTCTCCCTCCGCTGATGAGGAAATGTCTGAGGTTGTCACGAGAGAATAAACTCAGACATTTCCTCATCAGCGGAGGGAGAGGAGGAGGAGGAGGGAGCGATCACTTGACTTTTGGCAAAAAAAAACAAAAGAAAACTCCAGATAAGGGATTAAGAAGGGGAAATTAATACATTTGTGTCACATATAAAATAGTCCTGCATTGCTTTGCATCGCTTTGAATGAGAACATGCGGATGCTCGCTGGCTACGCGCTGGGACAGGTGGGGGCGTGGGTTAGGGGCCAAAAACTCTGCCCCTTCCCCTCTGATTGGTCCGGTCAAAAATCAGCCGGAGAAATCCTTGTCTATGGGAGAAGTCCCAGACCCAGCAGTGAAGAGAAATGAGAATTGAGCGGAGCTGCGTAGGAATGGTGAGGGCTAGGCTAGGAACCACCTGCATCTATGATTTCCAGGTCTGATTTCAATTGGTACCTTTGAAAAAGTGGTGAAGAGTTGGGAGGCCAACTCCTTATTGTCTTGACCAACCTTGCTTCCTGTTGTTTGATTAAACCTAGCTTTTGATATTTTAAATGATTGTATTCATTAATTTATTCAGCCTTTATTACAGGTTAATCCCATTTAGCCTTGGGGACTCATTTACAAGAGAGACCTGAATTCTTTAACAAAGAGTGATGACAACAGTGGAAGACAACAACAACAATAGACAGTCACAAAAGAGGCATACACATTTAAATATATTTGTCTTTCTCTTTTTATAAATCAAAACAAAACAGCAACCAAAAGGACAGTCAAAGGGAGAAGTAGCAAAAAAAATGCTAGATTAATGCTTTCACAATGTTTATTTCTTCTGTCATTTATTATCTTGAACTGTATTTATTCTGAATTTAAACTAGAATTTGGATTTGCTGCCTTCAGGCCCAATATACGTCGAAAAAGGGATCTAATGACCTCAGTGGAACTTACCTGAATAAATATCAGTAAAAAAAATAGAAGGGTGGGGGGTTGGCTCTACATAGTTGATGGGAAATGTTTGCGCAGCAACAAAGATACCGTTTTTAATTGCCTGCTGCCAAAAGGCTCGGGAGGACATTAATGTTTTGCTTGTGTCTGTGCATTTGTGTGTTACCAAAATATCTCATGAACCAGTGAGGGAATTTGATCAAAACTATCAAAGTAAGTTGAAGCATGCTCAATAATCCAGGTAGAAAAAAATCTAACAAGTACCGGTATATCACTTAGCCCCCTGTGAATAGTGGCCATCAGGGCACTAACAATCAATTGTTCAACTGGCTGATGGTCCTCCTTTATCATGTAAACTAGAGATGCATGATATTGGATTTTTGGCCGATACCCGATAGGTTAAAACTTATTTGGCCGATACTGATTTTTTTTTCTCCTAGATTAACCTACAGAGACAAACCAGCCACTAGGTAAATCAAAAAGGCGTTAAATTCAAGATCAACTGGACTTTATTTGTAACAGAAGACGTTTCGCTTCTCATCCGAAAAGCTTTATCAATTCAAATGAATTCAAATTGATAAAGCTTTTCGGATGAGAAGCGAAACGTCTTCTGTTACAAATAAAGTCCAGTTGATCTTGAATTGAACGCCTTTTTGATTTATCATGTCCTGGACGACTGAGAATCTTCACCAGCATACAGCCACTAGGTAGCACAAACCAGTGTATCTCTTGTGCCGATCCCAAGCCCGGGTACCGTATTTTCCGGAATATAGGTTGCGGCTTTTTATCATTTTTGCATGCCCTGCGACCTATATTCAGGTGCGACCTATTTGTGGCTTTTTATAAAATAAGCTGATTTGTAATCATTTATTAACAAAAATTAAACTGAGACACTCTTACAATAATGTCAGCTAACAAATATATATTTTTAGGTGTTTATCCTGCTAAAATTATTCATTTATTAAAGAAAAGTTCAGCTCAGACACATATTTGCTATAATTTTTATCAAACAAATAATTGTTTTTAAGTGTTAATCTTCTTAAAAGCCTTGCTGTGTGCTCCTGTGGCAGACATTTGCAGCAGAGCTAAACACGGTCCACATTTTGACGTAGGTGCGACCTATATTCAGGTGCGACCTATATATGGATTTTTCCAATTCTTTGGCAAAAATTGGACAATGCAACCTATATTCAGGTGCAACCTATATTCCAGAAAATACGGTAAAGGGTGAGGGTTGTGTCAGGAATGGCATCCGATGTAAAACACGTTTGCCAAAACTATAATGCAAGTTCGTCAAAGCGAAACCATAACAGATCAGTCGAGGCCCGGGTTAACAACGACCGCCACCGGTGCTGATGACAAACGGGGTGCTAGCGGAAATTGTGCTACTTTTAGTTGAAGACCACGAGGAGGGAAACGTGTCAGGAGACAGAGGGAGAAGAGGAAAGTGAAGAATGTAGGACTGAGGGTTGAAACTCTAATGCCCCTTTTCCATTAGTACCTGTAGTACTGGTACAGGCCTACTCTACTCTACTCGGTATGGTACACGTTTGCCCCTTATCCACAGGGCCTGTTCGCGCTCTTTCGGGCTCCTTCATAACTAGTTCATAACTAGTTGTGTAGTGTATCCACAGGGTCTGTAGAGGAGGAACCAGCCCTATTTTTGGGATCTGATTCACTGGGGTACTAGGTCTGGTTCTTGTTGGGTCCAGTTATGACATTAGTGCAGTGTTGGTCACTGATTGGTGATCAGTGATTGGGCGTATTCATAGGTCGGAGGGCGGAGATTCAGTCTTCCACCAAAATCCAAACCGCCATTTTCTTTTTCACCCTCCATAATAGACAACAACAAGTCGAAGGAGCATATTTTTGAGTATTTACACAGTAATAATCATGTCACAACTGTGGTCAAACGTGGAAGTTCAGGCATTTCTGTATTTGCTAGCCGATGAAAATATTCAGATCTATCTGGATGGAGCGACGCGCAATGAAAATATTTTTCAAGAGGTGTCTGCGCAGGTGAGTGTTTTCTAACTTTAAGCATATTTCCAGTGAGTCATGCAGCTGTTTCTTAGCGTTTTTGGACTGCAAAACTACCGTTTCAGAAACTGGCTTCAGCAACAGCCGAGCGGCTTTTACTGTCATGTCTGTAAAAAAATATTAAAAAACAAAGATGGAGGAACGGCTCCTTTATCTGAAATTTAACAAGAAAATCACCTAAACAATTATTTGTTAGCTCGAAATTATAGCAAAGGTGTGTCTCAGTCTAACGTTTTCTTAATAAATGTACTTCAATGGTCAAATCAGCATTATTTAAAACTACTGTAGTTTTGCGCTTGGTGCTCGTGAAGGCAGGAGAACCAGAAAGAAGGAACATAGCTTTTCTCTGAAATTTAACAATAAAAGTACCTAAACAATTATTTGTTAGCTCGAAATTATAGCAGAGGTGTGTCTCAGTCTAACGTTTTCTTAATAAATTTACGTTAATGGTCAAATTCGCCGAGGTGGTGCAGCTGTTTTGACAGCTTCAAGCAGAGTGCACCAATGAAGGTTGTGAGGGTATGGCAGGCCGATTGAGTCATTAATTGCTGGTGAAGATTCTCAGTCATCCAGGACATGGTAAATTCTAAAAAGTGCAAGGAAGGAAAACAAAGTCTAAAGTATAGTATAATAAATAAAGTCCAGTTGTTTTTGGCTTGAACTTTTTTGAATTTGTCATTATAGCCACGTTTTAATATTACATGATACAACCGCCATGCCATACACCTGTTACTTGCTGCAATCAAGTACTGTACTGTACTTCTATTTTTGGTTTGGTTTGGTCAGAAAAAATGGAAATGGTCATATCTCAGTCCAAAAATGGTTTATAAAAATGGGGAAAAAATCTATAAATTTGTCAGTTTGGCCTATAAGGCCCAGGCCATGTAATTTTTGCACACAAAAAAAACTGCGACTTACAGGAAGAAAAATACAGTACAGTAGTTATTAATTTTCTCCCTCTCTTTTTGAATTGCATGTTTTCAGTGTTGAATTCTTTCACTTAACCTGTTCTGTTTTCAAGTTGATGGTTTTTCGTTTGCCATTAGAAATAGGTTGTGTGTGGGAACAAAAAAATAACTATTGTCTTGGGTTAGATTTAAATAACAAAGATGGCAGTGCTTTTATTCAGGCAAGAAGCAAATTGATGTATCCAGTAATTATTATAAAACTACATTTACTACCAAAATTTAGAATTTTATGCCATATTGCACATCCTGACTGTATCTAACATCTGACAGTCCTCACAGTCAGTAAACACCAGCAGATGTCCACAATAGTGAAACATATGATCGTCAACACTAAATAAATAGGCCTGTATTAATATCAAAAAGGCGTTCAATACAAGATCAACTGGACTTTATTTGTTGCATAAAACGTTTTGACTCCTATCCAGGAGGCTTTTTCAATTCCATGAACAAACTGTGGGAAGTTTGCAGTTATAACAGAACCACGCATCATCATATGTAAATTGCAAGCTAAGGTAACACATACATGTAAATTGACAGATCACACCTTAACAGTAGGGGGTTCCCTTGAGGTCTCTGACAGAAGACACAACACTGTATGTAAATTGACAAAAAACACCTCCCAAACCAACAAACAGAGGCTTCTCAAAGAAATTTGTTAGTCTAATTTACAGACAAGACACCTCTGTTCCCATCCGGTGTAAAGCGTTTCGGAATCAGTCCCAAAACTGAGTTATAAGTCTTGGAAAGTTGAAATCTCAGACCTCCTCCTCTGTTAAGAGAAGGTTTTTCTCTCTTAACATAAACAGCTTCCTTCACACCCCTCTCAAACCATCTGTGCTCTTGGTCCAAAATTTGCACATCCTTGTCCTCAAATGAGTGTCCCTTATCCGTGAGGTGGAGGTGAACAACTGAGTTTTGTTCAGAGGAGGTTGCTCTCCTGTGTTGGGACATTCTTTTGTGGATGGGCTGCTTAGTTTCTCCAATGTAACGGTCTGAGCAGGCCTCGCTGCACTGGACTGCGTAAACCACACCACTCTGTTTGTGTGTCAGGGTTCTGTCCTTAGGGTGGACAGAGGCTGGTCCACCCTAAGGACAGAACCCCGACACAAAAACAGAGTGGTGTAGTTCACGCAGTCCAGTGCAGCGAGGCCTGCTCAGACCGTTACATTGGAGAAACTAAGCAGCCCATCCACAAAAGAATGTCCCAACACAGGAGAGCAACCTCCTCTGAACAAAACTCAGTTGTTCACCTCCACCTCACGGACAAGGGACACTCATTTGAGGACAAGGATGTGCAAATTTTGGACCAAGAGCACAGATGGTTTGAGAGGAGTGTGAAGGAAGCTGTTTATGTTAAGAGAGAAAAACCTTCTCTTGACAGAGGAGGAGGTCTGAGATGTCAACTTTCCAAGACTTATAACTCAGTTTTGGGACTGATTCCGAAACGCTTTACACTGGATGGGAACAGAGGTGTCTTGTCTGTAAATTAGACTAACAAATTTCTTTGAGAAGCCTCTGTTTGTTGGTTTGGGAGGTGTTTTTTGTCAATTTACATACAGTGTTGTGTCTTCTGTCAGAGACCTCAAGGGAACCCCCTACTGTTAAGGTGTGATCTGTCAATTTACATGTATGTGTTACCTCAGCTTGCAATTTACATATGATGGTGCATGGTTCTGTTGTAGGGATATTGCACTAGTCAGTTTTGCTGACTGTACAAATATTCCAGATGAAAGATTTGAGTAGATTTTATCTGACACAAACTTATCATCAATATTCACGAGTTCTCTCTTTTTCAGTTCAATATCAATAATTCTATACCTTGACCAGATGTAATTCACAGGAAACGTTAAACTTATGTTGGTACAGCAGGACTGAACCATTTATTTAACATAATTATAAATTACATCACATATTTACATGATCGAGTGATCAGGTTTCCTATAATTAACTTCAGCACAGATGAAATATGCGTCCGTAATTTCATAGGAACAACAGAATAAAGTTATGGGTTTTAATAACTCATATTTCTGCTGGCACAATAACAAAGTTTAGTTACTTAAAGTAAGAAAGTTTCAGAGTAGAGAAAATGGAGGAGGAAGAAAATGGAGGATGGGGAGAGGTATTATCTTGACGTGTTTTAACCAGAAACATGGCAGCTCTTCGGTCGATCTCGGCTACACGTTGGTACCCTTGGTAAAGCATATGACGACTTGTTACCTCGTGAAGATGGTCAGTCCCCAGTTGGTCCAACTGGCCAGTTCGTTTACCATTCTCAGCGTCTCCAGACGTCTGCCTTGACTCGAACCGAAAGTAACGGCAGTTCCTGGTTTGGCTTTTCAAGATAAGAGCTTCCTTTGAAGGAATCTTCAAGAGAACTTTTTCAGCTGTTGAAGATGACTTATAACTTGGCATGTTATAAGCCTTTAACTGAATGCCGTGGTCATTAGCGTGTTGACCAGACAATCATCAGTTCTTTGGAGAAGACCATGTTTTGAGGCTTACTCCAGCAGACTCTGTCAGTTCCAGCAAAGGCTTAAAACTTTACGAAAGGATCTGAGATGAGACTTGTTCTTCCCCCATTGGTCCAACGAACCAGTGGATGAAGGTCACTCAGATAGGAGAGGATCAGTTTTTTAGAACAGAGAAGAAGTTGTTTAGAATGAAGAGAGAGAACAGATTAGACTGGAGCCAGCTTCATAAAACAACTGATTAAAACTGTGTTCTAACTTTTTTTTTTTTTTTTTTTTTTTCCATTTATAGATGGCCTCCCTTCACACCTTATAGCCATCCTCTCACTCCAATATGTATTTTTTTTTTTAATTTTTTAGAGAGAAAGAAAGAAAAGAGAAAGTGAGACAACAAAACAACAATTGTCCACAGAAAGAGCACAAGGCAAACACACCAAACCTCCGTCCACAATCCTGCAAAGCACATGACAGAACACAACAACGAAACATACAAGCATAAAGACTGATAATATTCATGACCTTGCAATAGATTTCTATAAATACACATACCCATACCTACAAATATATATACAATATACATACATATATATTTATATTCATTTATATACCCATCTACATACATCTACATATACATCCCTGCATCCATTTGTGTGTGGTTGTGAGCATGCATAAGTGAATAAGGTTCCTCCAATAGAACATTTAGTAGCGACTGTGAAGCATCAGAGACCCGTCCCCCCAAAGCCCGAGACAGACGAAGGGGCGATCAAAGCCCAAGACCCCAGGAAGGACCCAGAGCCCAGAGTCCCCAGGACCACCCGAACAGGACGAGCCACTCGTCCACTCCCCAGATCCGACCAAGTGGAAGAACCGGACGAACCCCACCAGGGACCACACACAATGACCCCCCGGGGTCAACAGCGACAATACACAGGCCCCCGCCGGAGCCCGCTGCACCGACGTAGCCCCAGGGCCGGTCACCGAGGCTCGGGCACCGGGGACGCCCATCCCTCAGGTCCAGACCTGACAGGACCAGAGGACCCGAGCCCCACCAGGCAGCCACCAGGCCGAGCTGACAAACGCCCAAGCGCCCAGCCCCAGATAGTGAGGGCCCCAAGCACGCCCGTAGGCAGAGGAACACCCACCAGGGGGCCACGTGGCAGGAGTGCGACACTGGGTAGCCTCAGAAGTATCAGAGAGTGTGTTCTAACTTCTAACAAAACTGATCGAGTTCAGTCTGACATATTAATTCACTTTCACCGTTTGATTCATCATATGAAGAAGTGATCATTATTTTGAAATAACATTGGATTCAATAATGCTTATACAAGTAACACAAGGTTATTCATTAACACAAAAATAGAGGAATAAGAGAGTCTCTCATGACTTATTGTGTTTTGATTCAAAATATTGTAATAAAATAGTGTCCACTTGTCTCCTTGAGAAGTGTACCATTCAGAATTTCAGAGAGATGTGAAAAGGTGTAAACCCAGGTCATAGATAAGGGGTCTATCTCACTATAGTCTCCCCTTTTGGAAGTCATCGCCTGTCCACGGGGATGAGTTCCAACACGAAAGGATACCACCGAATGTCTCTGATCTTGATGTAATCCAACAAGTGGAAAAAATCAAAAATATATAATCCCATAATGTTTTTGGAAATTCCATACTGTTCGTAGGTAATCCCATAGCAGAAAGCTTTTAATCCTTTGGAAAACAAAGTCTTATAATCCACAGCAGTAATTCCACAGCGATAATTCCATATCGATTAGAGTTGTTGATTTCATCAGCAACAATTGTTTCAATCAGCATGTAGAGGGGATCCCTCGATTTACGCAGAGGAGGCGACCCTTGGATGAAGGTTGAAGACCAACGTTGAAGTAGCAGGTCCCCACATCGAAGGTTGAAGGCTGGTTGGTTTCCAGTCCGTGCCACTCTGGTTCTATGTGTCATGCAATTATGTGGTTTTAGGTGGGCTTATGATTGGGATTTTACATTAGCCTTACCTATATGCACCTGGTATGTAAGCTATCATGGTTTAGATCAGCTATAACTACCAATTAAGGGGTGGATCATGCATCAAAAGTTAAATATAGGGATCTTCGTCTATAGAAGGTTCAGGAGGGCTTCTGTAACAAAGGCCTCTTCTTCCAAACTATTCCTCCATTCATAACTTAGCTTAAAGTTAAACTAAAATAGAAAAGAAAATATAGTATTGTCTAAATGTCTGTTGTCCTTTAAGATGACGACGTAGGTTTTGGTATTCCCTATAAATTTTGAAGTCTATGGCGAGACTCATCAAAATGAATAGATGATCTAGAATAGAATCGATCGAATCGGTCCAAATTAGAAATTGTAAGACCAGTGTAGTTTATGGTACCTAAAGTAGCTTTTACTACATTGATTCTTCAATGACTGAGGTTTAACAAAAATGAAACTGCATGTTGGCATAGTTAAATCCATTTAAGTCTTTAACTTATCATTAATAAAAACCTATTTTGGCTGGGAGTGTTCAGAAAACAATACCAAGTTTCAATAACAACAAAAGTAGCAATTAAGCAACTAGAAAACAACGTTTTACTGCTTCAACTCACTCCTGTCGTCAGATTCCAACGTGTATCACACAATAAAAGGGCCGTGGTGTAGTGGTAATGGCAGTCGTCTCCCGATCAGAAAGTTGGCGGTTCGACTCCCGGGACCCGCACCATGTGTCGTTGTGTCCTTGGGCAAGACACTTAACCCTGAGTTGCTCCCGGTAGGACTGGAAAGCACCTTGCATGGTAGTCTGCCGCCACCGGTTTATGAATGTGTGTAACATTCAATATATGTGTAGCACTTTGAGATTTTCAGTAATGAAAAGTGCGTTATAAATTGAATTAATTATTAATTATTATTATTATTAATAAAAACAGGTAGGGTTGCAACAACGAATCGATAAAATCGATAAAAATCGATTATTAAAAGTGTTGGCAACGAATTTCATCATCGATTCGTTGTGTCGCGCAATTATGTGTCTTTCTGCACGTCGCGGAGCCGTTTTGTTCAGCTGCAAAACATTGTCAACGTTAGCTGACTGAATAAAGTTGAAAAAAAAACTGTAGCGCGCCTTGAGCGGAGCGAGAAGAAGCAACAGAGCAGAGGCAGAGAGGAGGGGTGTGTTCCGCGGAAGTTTCAAATGGCCGACGCAGTAAAAGCTGTCCGACCCAAGTTGTCAAAAGTGTGGGAGCACTTCACGCTTAACAAAGTTAAAAAATGCGTAACGTGCAAGCTTTGCAAAATTGACTTGACATGGCACGGTAGCACCACGATGATGATACAGCACCTGAAACGTAAACATGTCGGCGTCATCGCTGAGGATGAAGGGAGCTCAACAGCAGGGTAAGTCTGTTCTGTTTCCAAGTGAGAAAATGTAACGCGAGTCTCTCCAGTAGCTGCCTGAAGCTGCTGGTTGTTAGCTGATTCATGACAGTGATAAGAGAACGTGTGTGTTAAAGCTCCCCCTCCTCTTAACACCTGTGTGCAGGAGTCAACGGGGTCATACAGGGGGAAGTCCCTAACACCACCCCCACAGAACCATTTGGACCTCAGCAGAACCAAACAGTGTGTGTGCGTGTGGGTGTGTTACTTTTTATTTTATTTAATTGGTACAAGCAGTGTTAAAAATGTGATTTATAAATAAATCTAAAACAAAGATGGTAATAATTAAATGATTAAGCTTCAGGTTTTAATTTGTTGGCAACGTCTGACTGAGTGAAGACACTGCATGTATGGAAGGATGAATTGCATTTAAACAGGAATTACAGTAATTTATTACTTCTACTCGGTTGCGTGTAATTAATTATTGTACACACACATATATGTATATGTTTCTGTATGTATATATGTACTTTGCATTTATACACACACACACACACACACACACACACACACACACACGCACACACACACACACACACACACACACATTTATATACACATACATATGTGTGTGTGAGTTTAACTGCTATTTGGGCTACTTTACATTTCTTGAGTTGCTGTAAATTATGCTATAATACATTACTGTCTTTCTTATTCCAGAAAAAAAAACAGCCAACTATGACAGCCTTCATGATGGGAAAGACATCTTGCACACCACAGCAAGCAGCTTTCTTGACTAAAAGCATCCTAAACATGATCGTCACTGACATGAGGCCTCTGTCAATGGTCGAAGACGAAGGCTTCACTACAATGATCAACACTTTTAATCCTGGTTACATTCTTCCCTCAAGGACACATTTGACAAAGCTCATGGAGAGAAAATATGAAGAGACTTTCAAGGAAGTGAAGACTGCAATCAACAGAAACCACAGTAAACTTGCTCTCACTACAGATGTGTGGACAAGTGTAGCCAATGAAGCCTACCTTGGGGTTACCTGCCACTACATCTCAGATGACTGGGACATGCAGTCAATCTGCCTCACTACCATGCCACTGCAGGATAGACATACTGCTTCCAATATTGCAGAGTGGTTGGAGGAGGTACTAGTAAGTTTTGAAATTCCTCCTAGTAAAATCATCGCCATAGTGCATGACAATGGTGCCAATATTGTGGCTGCGGCAAACATCCTGGTGGAGAGGCATGGGTGGTCTTCTATGCGTTGCACTGGCCATACCTTGCAACTTGTGATCAATGCTGCATTGAAGCATCCAAGCCTTGAAAAAGCTATCGGGGCGGCAAGATGTCTAGTTGAACATTTTAAGAAAAGCGAGCTGGCCTGCACTAAGCTGAAAGAAAAACAACAACAAATGGGCATACCTGAGCACAGCCTAGTTCAAGACGTTAGTACTAGATGGAATAGTACATTTTATATGATAAGCCGCCTGCTTGAGCAAAGGTGGCCTATAACTGCATTGTTGTCTGACAACTCTATCACAGCAAGAGGCAAAAGCTACCTGGATCTGAAACCAGAACAGTGGACCCTGTTGGAAAAGCTTTCAGAAGCTCTCAAACCTTTTGAATGTGCCACTGTGTTCATGAGTGGACAGAAATACACAACAACATCTGCCATACCTCCACTTGTGAAGGGGCTATTGAAGGCCACCCAGAGTACTGACTTTGAGTCAACCCCTCTCCGGGCTTTTCAATTCACTGCTGCAGAGCAGCTACAGGTGCGATGGAGATCAGAGACTACTTTCTCAGATACAGCACCTAACACAGTGCTTCTTGCAACAGCCCTTGACCCAAGGTTTAGGAAACTTAAGTTTATTTCAACTGCTGAAGTCGTACTAGTTCAAAATAAACTGGAAACTATTGCACTTGCAGAAAAGAGGGAGATGGATATGCAGCAGCATGACAGTTGCAGTGGCACCTCTGATACTCAGGCTGCTGAATCAACACCTCCTGCCAGTGCCACCTTACTGGATTCACTCCTTGGGTCTGATGATGAAGCTGAGGACAGAGCAAGCAATGGGGAGGATGTTCAAAACCAAGTGAGAAACGAAGTCCTCACATACTTGGGAGAAAAGAACCTTGCCAAGGAAGAAAATGTATTTCAGTGGTGGAAGGCTAACAGAGATAGATTTCCAGTGTTGGCCAGGCTAGCCAAGTCCTACCTATGCATTCCGGGTACTTCAACGCCATCCGAGCGTCTGTTCTCTGCAGCAGGAAACATAGCTTCCAAAAAAAGAGCCAGCCTTAGCCAGGAGCATGTTGACATGCTAACATTTTTACATTGCAATGCAAAGTTCCTGAAGAAAGTGAGTGAGTAAGTGTGTGATCCAGGAAGTAGAAGGTCATGTTTACTTGTTCTCTACGTTTGTAGTAATGCACTAGGTGTTAATGTTGATACAAACGTTGTTACTGGGTTTTCTTCTGATTCTCTACATTTGTAGTAATGCACTAGTGCTAATGTTGAAACTAATTTTGTTACCGGTTTTTCTGATTTGCATTTATTTATCATTTATATATTGGTCCAACAGCTCAGGAGGACATTAAAATAACAAATGCTTTATTTTTCTGACTTCATAAAAAAGTATATTTTTGTGTACATTTATTTATTTTTAAGGTATTTGACCAACATTTTTTTATTTATTATTTGTCAACATTGTGCTTACTGAATAGTAAAGTAGCAACTTGTTTTTTGTGTAATTTGCTGTCATTCAAGTGCTCTATTTTTGAATAAATAAAGAGGTTGAAAAAATAACTAATTTTGCCGATTCATCGATGAATCGGAAAAATAAGCGACCGATTAATCGATTATTGAAATAATCGTTAGTTACAGCCCTAAAAACAGGTCTTAGCTTTATAACAATGTCAATTAAATCCCGCAGATTTAAACGGTTGTTAAAGTTAGTTTTTTTTTTTTTGTTGTTGTGGGTTTTTAGGCTTAGCGTTTCTAAGTTCTAGTTGGAACGGTTTCTTTTAGCAACTAATATAGTTTAAACTGTTTAGTTTATTTACCATCGTTTGCTTGGATGACCTTAATTTCACATGAAGTCTGTGAGTTTGCAAGATCTTTGTCGTTTGTGGGGTTATTGAAATCTTTGTCTTTGTCTTGGGCATGACCTAACATCAGCCCCCTGAGGTCATGGGGGACCACGAACACAGGTGAGGACTTCCGTCCATGGGCACAAGTTAGGATGCCATTGTTTTTCTTTAGTTTGTAGCAGGTCGCTTTCGTAAATGAGCCCTCGAGGCTCAATGAGATTTACCTGACTAAATAAAGGTTGAATGAATGAATGAAAGTTTAGTTTAAGCTGTTTTCGCAGCTGAGAGTAGACATTGCACAGGAACCTCATAGGTTTCGGCCAACGTTTCTTCTTACGTTTACTTCTTTCTGTGTAATTCAGGTGTGTCACAACTGTCGGCGCAGTCGCAGATGTACCTGATTGTTCAGACTGCGACGGGTCACTGTCGTTGGTGTACGAGTGTCTCCCCCTTTTGTCTGATGAGGGGTCCTCACAATCTGTAAAGACAATGGCCCTCATTCATGAACCGTTCGTACGCACAGATTTGTGCTTAAACTGTGCTTACGAGTGATTTAGGAGCATATGTGGCATTCAACAATGTTCACGTATCCTACGATTTTTTTCAGATACGAACAAAATCTACGTGTGGTCCGGACCTGTCGTATATTTTACGAGCGGTCCGTCTGCTGTCATCCAGACAGCATTACTCCACAAATAACTTCATATTTCGTTATTTAGGAAATGTTTAGAGTTTAAAAAAGTCACGCACCACAATTGTTTTTGACAATAGGTTCTGTTTGAAGTCGAATTATAATTTTAAATGTAATAATGACTAACGGATTAAAGTATTTAAATGAAAATCAATTTGTTATCAATGCCGTTTTCTAACACTACAATATTAATATGAAGATCTCAAACTGAAATCAACTTAAACCATGAATTAATTTAAGTTTAATTTGCCGCGGTATCGCAGACTTCGGTAAGCCAGACTTTACACAGACTTCCTCCAGCTGCTGTCATAGCTCTGATGTGGCTCAGTCAGTAGAGCACTGCGTCGCAGTTCCGAAGGTCATGGGATCGCCTCCCGTGGGAGGACAACGTTTTTTTTTTTTTTTAATTCATTCCAGATTTAAAAAACACAAGAAAACTATTTACAATACAACAAGAAATAAAGCATAAAGCCTTTTTAATTTGGAATGAATAAATAATCTAAAGTAAGAAGGAAAAAAAAAGAATCATACCTTGTGGGACTCGATCCCACGAGGTGTAGAAAAAAGGTTAGGAACAGCTAACAGTGCAATGCTTTAACCAGTAAGCCACCAGTACGCATGCATGTTTCGAGGTCCACATTTATTATAAACAAACTTTCTTTGGTTTTAGCTGGTCATTTACTTCCATGAGTGACGCTGCTAATAAGGACAGATTTTCTTTTCTTGTCCTCAGAGACCACAGAACTTCATCCTCCGCACCGGTAGAGTTCTTCTTTTTTACTTTTCGCTGTCATTTTATGAACGTACACGTTCTGCCTCTGAGGCAGGAAACGTAGCCTTATATGGCGTTTTGAGGGGTGGGAATCATGTAAATAAGCTCACGCGTGCACGCGCAGCTGTTTAGAACAGGTGAGATTCATCAACTTTAAGCAGCCCGTTTACACGCTTTTCCTGTGGATAGAAGACTTTGTTGGATCTGACGTGGCATGTTCGTACGAACACTTCGTACGAACAAAAGTAGGAGACATTTAGGATAAGAATACGAACTGTTTCGTGCATGAGGGCCAATGTCCTGTTGACTGTCAACGTCTTGTCGACTGTCATTTTCCGGACTGTCCGCATCATCGGTGTGGGATCCTTGGATCTCTACACCTTGTTCTACCTGAGGCAGGTAGTGTTCAGTGAGTGCTGATTGTTCCAGCTCGCAGAGGAGGTTCTCTTGTTGGGCCAGAGTCTGGTCCAACTGTTGAGTCTCTTCTGTCTCACCTGTAGTTGAAAGTTCACTTACCGGGCTTGTGTTCTCGGTTGGGGAGTCATCCGGGCCTTCTGCGGTACTATCTATTAGACAGATAGTGTCATGACCTCCAGGATCTTGTTGACTGTCAGCATTTTGTTCGCTGTCAGCTTCTTTGGCAATGTTGTTGTTATTGTCCTCAATGTTATTATTGTAAAGCTGTGTGCTCTGAGTTTTTGTGAAAGACAGTGTTGCACATCGCTCCACCAGGTTGGACAATGATGTTTGTGTTATTATCAATGATAATGCCACTCATTGCCACAGGTTTGTCATCCTCTGTAACATTCAAATCTTCTAACAAACGACTTACTTCCTCTGTCTCTTCCGAGCGCAGAGGTGTTGTATCTTGTTTCTGGAGCATTTGTGACTCTTTGCATGTCTCAAACTGTTGCATTCGAGGTGCAGGAGGAGGAGCAGGTCCTTGGCTCTGAACAAACCTCTTTGGGTTTTTCGTAGAGTGGACATCTCCCTTTTGTGGTATTGTCCCTGTCTCAGATTTTTCTATCTGAGTAGCTACATGAGCAGAGCTCCGTTTAAACCACTTTGAGTCACTGTTCCAGTTGGCGCCAACATTTTGTTGTTTGTTGGTTTGAACATCTTGATTATCCTCGCTTTCCGTAGGAGAGGGAACCTCTTCTATTTTTAGCAACTGGGGTTTGACCATTTGACCTGGGTACACCTCTGAGGGTGTTTTGCTTTGCATGTGAGCTTCAAAGGCATTTATAGCACACTCTTTTATTTCACCGATGGTGTTTTTGTAATAACACGTGAGGCCTAAACTTTTTCTCAGCGTAAGGTGGAGATTGAAGCTGAAAAGAAGTTTAAAAATTTCCTCTTCATGCATTTCTAGTTCATTTCGATCACCAAAATATGTTTTTTTTAATTCTATTATAAAACAGTAATGGGTGTTCATCTTTCTCCTACAAGATGTGCTTTGCAGCTAGGCATCCACCATGCTTAGTGGGGGTTACTGCCATTTCAGACTGTCCTGTTCGATGTGCAAGAGAAGCAGATCCTTGGTTTGGGGGTACCTGCTGGGACCTCCCATTGTTCAATGGATATAGGAACCCATACTTAATAATTTTTGGACGTTTACCTGATTTTTGAAAGACATTCTCTGCAGCTGAGTAGCCTCCACGCTTTGAGACAGATTCTCTCTCTGTGCGAGGTGCAGGGAGAGGAGGTCCTTGGCTTGGGGGTACCTGTTAGGACCCTTTGTTGTAAAAGTCAACTACATGCTCATACTTTCTAAACCTTGGACGCGCACCTTTTTGAACTTCCATCTTTGTTTTGATTTTTGTGAAAAATCAATAAGACGGTTCTTAATGTAATGTGTGCACAAAAATCTTTTCTTTCAGTTTAACGGTGAGTCAATCAAACCAACCAGCTATCTGGTTCAAGTGTTTCACTGTGTAATAAGTATTTCTATTCACAGGTACCTTTGTTCAGGTTTTACCCCTAAATGAATTGTAAAAGTTAAATGCCCTCTTGCAGTGTTAACTTTAACCCTCTGGGGTCTAAGGTCTAAATGTCCGTTTTGGTATAAATTTGTATTTACCCTTATATTTCCATTATAAAAACTATTTATCTGGCCTTGTTTGGTATTGTTGTTTTTAGGACAACCTCATCTTCATGATTTTACAGTCTTTGTTTCATTTTGACAAAATGCATGAGCACATTGGAGCAAAACATAACATAAAAAATGAAATCTGTGTTAGTAAAATATTGATATGTTTACTATGAAACTTACAAAAATATTTAATGAACCATTTTGACAGCCTAAAATGAAAATTTCATTGGTATATTTTAAGAACAGGTATACAAACTTAGTAAAAAACAAATTAGTATACATATTTTCACATCATAAAGTGGGCAATTTCCATGCATGTTTTTACCAGTATTTACACTGACTATTGTGTGAAAACAGTATCTTCATCACAAATTCTCTGTGTTTTTTTCCCTTTCATTCTGAAAAACAGACCAAAAACGACTACAAAACTCTGCAGACACACTAAATAATCATAAAAACCAAATAAAACAGCCAGTCTTACCTAAAATGATGTCTGAAATCCCCCCCCCCCCACCTTCTTCACCAAAACTACTGCTGCTGTGTTTCTGTGAGCAGAACACAACATGGAGGAACATGGAGGAAAAAACGGTTCTGATTGGTTGCTTCACAATGTGGTGTGTTCAGGGAAACTCCAAAATTAGATTTTCGTTTTGAATTCATTGACTTTTTGTAATAAAAAATCAACTGATTGCTCGCATAAGGGCGCAATACTCGAACAGAAATTATCTGTCATATTTCTGGTTGTATTTTGAAGGAAAAAAACAACAAAATCAATATAAAAACACTACTTTATAAAGATTGGAGTCTCTGCTGTCCAACAGACTTGAATGCAACACTTCACATGCAGTTGTGCTTTGTTTAAAGAGGCTATTTATAGACATAACGTCCAGCCCGCATCTTTGCGGGCTTAGACCCCAGAGGGTTAAATATAACTTATTTTTATAACAACAGTTACTAACTAACCCAAGCATGATTTCTGTTCTACTTACTCAAACATTTTTAAAAAGATTTGAAATAAATGCAATATTCACACTAAAATGTTCCCAGGATGCTGTTTCATCATGCCTTAAAAGAATGTTTTTCAGTTTCAGTGAAACTGTTTTACTGTATTTGACAGTTAGCAGGAGTGACAAAGGTAGTTATTTAGTTAGTTATTTTAAATATTTTTTTATTTAAAATAAACTGGAGTTTTTGTATGCTCAACATAACATTACAGATGTTATTCCAAATTAAAATCAGTGATTTTTTATTAATTTGTTGTTATTTGACATCCTCAAATTTGTTCTGCTATCTTTGTTTTGATTTTTTGTGAAAATCAAGTCAACAGATGCTTTCTGTTTGTTATTTTAAACTTTTTATTTAAAATAAACTGGAGTGCACAGAATAACTTTAACAGATGTTTTAAAATAAATGCAGAGGGTTTAGCATCTATTCTGTGTAAATGTTTCTTGTTCTTTCTTTTAAACCAGCAGATTGCAGGTTTTTAAAGCTTAAATTTACCACAATGTGACTGTAATTACTCATTCTGGCCGCTATAGAGGCACTGTTGACTCTAAGGCCGCGTTGACTACCTGTTAGCATTTAGCCGTAGCTTCAAACTAAAATCAGTTAAACGTCAACTTTTGGGATGAGTTTTAGCCTGGATGTGACAATCGCTTAAACAAACGTTCATTTAAGAAACAAAATGATTTGTCTAAAATGTTTAGAACAAGTTCTGTGAACTTTTAGATATAAAAAAAAACAATCTTTTTCCTTTCTTTTCTCTATCGTGGTCACGTCACTTCCGGTGACGTGTCGCACGTGATCCCTTCACGGACTTTGATGTACCGTCGGAATTTTGTACGAACTGACTTTTTAATCGGTCCTAAACACTAGTAAATATCTCAAAACACCGCTTTTAAACATTTTTTTTGCGATAGATCATGCATAGAAACGACACAAACCAGACAACCTGTCAGAATTGTGCAAACACAAAATGATATTTGACGAGCAACTACATATCACGTGATCACCTTGAACCAATCACAGCACAACAACATGCTAAGAACGTAGCGTCAGCACTCAGCTTAGCTTATCTCAAACTTAGACTCTTTTTCAACTCATAAAACGCTTACATTCACCCCAAAAATTCTGTGAAAGTATCGTTTCACATCAGACGGTTCTACCAAGCAGCGCCCAGTAAAAATAGCAAAATAAATGTCGCCAACACGGACTTTATCCGTACAGCAACACGTCAGAGCTAAATGGACCGGGACCAGAACCTCGATCCGACAGCTTCAGACTACAAGATGCTATTATTCCTGCTTAAAATGTAACGATACCACTCGACAGCAATTTTCCAGATGAACTATGAAGCTCTTATATTCACAGTTTTGACACGGAGGTCAAACGTAGATGCGCTTTTATCTGTGACACGTCAGCAAAGAGTCCAAACGACTCAGAACCGGAACCACACAGCAACATCAAATTTTAAACCAAAAACTTCAACAAACGTTTACAAGTTGAGTAAAGACAATTTCTCAGCTACAAGTGACATTAACCAGCAGTTTCCTGTAGCCATGACACACTTTCCCAGCCAAAAAACTATCGTTTTCAGAGTCTAAAAACTTGGAGAAAATTATGCCAACATTCAAAGTACAGAAATATTAAATATAAAACTTTTCAGAGACCTGTTCACGGGCCACCATTATGTAGGGATATTGCACTAGTCAGTTTTGTTGACTGTACAAATATTCCAGATGAAAGGTTTGAGTAGATTTTATCTGACACAAACTTATCATCAATATTCACGAGTTCTCTCTTTTTCAGTTCAATATCAATAATTCTATACCTTGACCAGATGTAATTCACAGGAAACGTTAAACTTATGTTGGTACAGCAGGACTGAACCATTTATTTAACATAATTATAAATTACATCACATATTTACATGATCGAGTGATCAGGTTTCCTATAATTAACTTCAGCACAGATGAAATACGCGTCCGTAATTTCATAGGAACAACAGAATAAAGTTATGGGCTTTAATAACTTATATCTCTGCTGGTACAATAACTTAAAGTTAAGTTAGTTAAAGTAAGAAAGTTTCAGAGTAGAGAAAATGGAGGAGGAAGAAAATGGAGGATGAGGAGAGGTATTATCTTGACGTGTTTTAACCAGAAACATGGCAGCTCTCCGGCCGATCTCGGCTACACGTTGGTACCCTTGGTAAAGCATATGACGACTTGTTACCTCGTGAAGATGGTCAGTCCCCAGTTGGTCCAACTGGCCAGTTCGCTTACCATTCTCAGCGTCTCCAGACGTCTGCCTTGACTCGAACCGAAAGTAACGGCAGTTCCTGGTTTGGCTTTTCAAGATAAGAGCTTCCTTTGAAGGAATCTCATTAAAAGAGAACTTTTTCAGCTGTTGAAGATGACTTATAACTTGGCATGTTATAAGCCTTTAACTGAATGCCGTGGTCATTAGCGTGTTGACCAGACGATCATCAATTCTTTGGAGAAGACCATGGTTTGAGGCTTACTCCAGCAGACACTGTCAGTTCCAGCAAAAGCTTAGAACTTTAAGAAAGGATCTGAGATGAGACTTGTTCTTCCCCCATTGGTCCAATGAACCAGTGGATGAAGGTCACTCAGATAGGAGAGGATCAATTTTTTAGAACAAAGAAGAAGTTGTTTAGAATGAAGAGAGAGAACAGATTAGACTGGAGCCAGCTTCATAAAACAACTGAGTAAAACTGTGTTCTAACTTCTAACAAAACTGATCGAGTTCAGTCTGACAGATTAATTCACTTTCACCGTTTGATTCATCATATGAAGAAGTGATCATTATTTTGAAATAACATTGGATTCAATAATGCTTATACAAGTAACACAAGGTTATTCATTAACACAAAAATAGAGGAATAAGAGAGTCTCTTATGACTTATTGTGTTTTGATTCAAAATATTGTAATAAAATAGTGTCCACTTGTCTCCTTGAGAAATGTACCATTCAGAATTTCAGAGAGATGTGAAAAGGTGTAAACTCAGGTCAGAGATGAGGGGTCTATCTCACTACACTGTTATAACTGCAAACTTCCCACAGTTTGTTCATGGAATTGAAAAAGCCTCCTGGATAGGAGTCGAAACGTTTTCTGCAACAAATAAAGTCCAGTTGATCTTGTATTGAATGCCTATTGGATTTTATCATGTCCTAGACGACTGAGAATCTTCACCAGCATGCGGCCTGTATTAATGTGTAATGTGCATCATTTCAGGTTAATCAGTCAGTTCTATTTCATCCCTCCTGACCGCCAGGGGCGGTGCTTTCAAGCACGAATGAACATTCTTGCGCATGCGCAGGTTGAGTACAAATAACAACAACGTCACCCCGTGACCTGCCGGGGACCCGCGTGACTCTATATAGGCACGTCACATCCGGGGCCCAATCCCTTAATTCTTCTCGCGCGCAGGTTTGTATCTGTTGAGTACAGCGTGTGGTCGTGTGAAGCTTGTTGCTTCAGTGTGTACCACACTGCTTCCTGAAAAACTACTCGTTGCAAGTAGCCACGTGACCGACTCTGGTCGGAGTTGCGGGTAAGTCTTGCCCTCCAGGGTTGCACGAGCGGTTTTCATCTTTACCGGTTCTTCGGTCGCTTCGACGACAACTAGTAAGTTCTGCTCTTTTTTACTCTCACAGCAGTGGCGTTTCTGCCCGCGTGGAGTTACTCTTCTGTTGTTTATATAATAATAATAATAATAATAATGAATTCAATTTATAACGCGCTTTTCATTAGTGAAAATCTCAAAGCGCTACACACATTGAATGCTACACACATTCATACACCGGTAGCGGCAGACTACCATGCAAGGTGCTTTCCAGTCCTACCGGGAGCAACTCGGGGTTAAGTGTCTTGCCCAAGGACACAACGACACATGGTGTGGGGAACCGGGATTCGAACCGCCAACCTTCCGATCAGGGGACGGCTGCCATTACCACTACGCCACGGCCGCCCTGAATCACCTGTAGCGTTTTCGCTAGCGTGGTGTTCGATTTCTGTTTGTGTGACTCACGTGTAACGTTTTCGCTAGCGTGGTGTTTGACTTTTGTTATTTATGTGACTCACCTGTAGCGTTTTCGCTAGCGTGGTGTTTAACTTTTGTTATTTGGGTGACTCACCTGTAGCGTTTTCGCTAGCGTGGTGTTTAACTTTTGTTATTTGTGTGACTCACCTGTAGCGTTTTCGCTAGCGTGGTGTTTGATTTCTGTTTATGTGACTCACCTGTAGCGTTTTCGCTAGCGTGGTGTTTAACTTTTGTTATTTGTGTGACTCACCTGTAGCGTTTTTGCTTGGTGGAGTCCTTTCTGTTTACAGTTTATTCAGCTCACCAGTAGCGTGTACTGCTTGTGTTTGAGTTCATTGATTATCCTGATTATTGTCCAACTCACCAGTAGCGTTTTCGCTCGCACTGAGTTGTCTATTATTTGTCATTTCAGCTCACCAGTGGCGTTTACGCTCGCACTGGGTTCTGTGTTTGTCTGACTTCAACAGTGACGTCTGGTTTTTCCTCCCTGCTAACGGAGTCACCAATGGCGCTTTCTGCTCGTGCTTGACTCCTTTTGGTGGCTGTCTGCTCACGCTTTTCGAGCATGATGCTGCAGAATTTGTGTTGCTCGTCCTGTCTGACGCCACTTCAGCCCGAGGACGGACATGACTTGTGTCCCGCCTGTCTTGGTGTGGGGCATCTCCGGGAGGCGCTGTCGGCTGAAGCTTGCCCTAACTGTGCCGTCATGCCCTGGTCGATTCCACGGGACCGGTTGGCTGCGCTGGAGCAGCCTACCGACTGGGGGTGTGCTTCGCCACGTGGCACAATGCCACCGGGTCAGGCGGCGGACAAACGGCCTGCTGTGGCTGCAACTTCGCGGCCGGCGAAGCGTGCCAGACGGCCCGATAAGGACAACTTGTCCACCAGGGTGGATCACCTCACCGCCGAGCTGGCCTGCATGAAAGCCCTCCTCCAGTCCTTTCAGACTGATGATGGCCGGGACAGGGCGCTCCCTCCCGAGCGGGATGACGCATCAGTCGCTGGCGACGATGCTCTTTCATTGGCGGCCTCTGACACTCACTTCCGTGAGGACCTTTCGGAGCAGGGCTCCGGGACGTCTAGGTCTGACTCTGTTGTCTCCCAGGAAAATACGGAGGAGTCCGTGACAGCCGCAATTCGTACGGCTCTTGCCCGCCTGCAGATTAGTGTCCCTCCGGCCCAGCCTGCAGCTTCCAGTGCGTTTTTTAGGCGCCGTACGTCGGAAGCGACCCTTGTGGTTCCCCCCTTGGGCGAGTATGTCCAGGAACTACATGCCTGCTGGTCAGACACCAGGGCGTTTTCACGTCCGACACGGGATGGCAGGGTCCTGGCATCCATGCATGAGGCACCCAAGGTTGGCCTGGGGCAGATGCCTGCGGTGGAACAGAGCATCGCCTCTCTTATCGTCCCTCCTGACGAGGCCTTGCGGCCCTATGCCCGTTGTCCGTGGCCTCAGTGCCGTATTACTGACGACCTTCTCTGCAGGGCCTATGATTCTGGGGCCCGCATGGGTCGGATTGGGAACTCTCTTTCCCATCTCATGCTGGCCCTGTCATCCTCCTTGGAATCTGTTCCAATGGACCATCCCACGCAAGGCCTACTTGTTGCATCTCTGCAGGCCTTTGCCTTGATGACAAGAGAGGTTGGCCGAAGACTCTCCACACTGGTGCGTGCTCGTTGCCAGGTCTGGCTGGCGCAGTCGCCACTCACTGAGCCTTGTAGGAGAACCTTACGGGACCTACCTGTGGTTCCGGGGGAACTGTTTGGCTCAGTGGCACTAGACGCCTTGGACCGTATTGCTCAGGCGTCTCGTACGAGGCAGCAGCTGGCGAGGCTTCACAGACGTGATCGCCAACCGGCTGGCACTTGGACGAGTGCGGGCTCCTCACGGGGTCCTCGCGTCCGTCCTCATCTCTCGTTGTGCCTCGGGTTCCAATGCGGGGTCAAGGATCGGCCCAGAGACCTTTTCCAGGTCAAAGGGGTCAGACTCTTGACCCGGCTGGGGCTGGGCCGTCTCACTCCTTTCGAGGGGCGCAGTCTAGCCGGTATCCTCCCAGGCCTTGGAGGGGTCGAGGGGCCCGCAGATGATACCCTGGTGCCGGCGGTCGGTTATTTTGCCCCGAGACAGATCACCTACTGGGTTGCCCACATGCCGGACGTGTGGATGTTGTCCACCCTGTCCCGGGGGGTATCGCCTTCAATTTTGCCGCCGGCCACCTGTTCCTGGCCGGGTCAGGATGACTGTCATCCGCGACCCGGTGAAGGAGCGGGCACTGAACGACGAGATCTGCACCTTGCTAGCTAAGGGAGCTATAGTGCCTGTGGACCCCCTACTGGATCCAGGGGGCTTTTATTCCATTTATTTTCTTGTTCCGAAGAAGACCGGGGATCTGCGTCCGGTTCTGGACCTCAGGGACCTGAACGCGTACTTGAAGGTCATGCCTTTCCGCATGCTGACCTCCAAGGTTGTCTTGAGGGCGATTTCCCCGGGCGATTGGTTCACGTCCATCGATCTCAAGGACACTTATTTTCATGTGCCAATCGCGCCGCCCCATTGGCGGTTCCTTCGTTTCGCCTTTCAAGAGCGGCACTTTCAGTTCAGGGTCCTCCCTTTCGGCCTTTCACTGTCCCCCAGGGTGTTCACCCGATGTATCTCTGCGGCCCTCTCCCCTCTACAGATGCGGGGCCTGAGAATACTCCCATATCTAGATGACTGGCTCATTTGTGCCACGACGCGGGATCGAGCGGTTCGGGATACCCGATTGATACTCCAGCATATGGAACGCTTGGGTCTGTGGGTGAACCTGGGGAAGAGCATTCTGACTCCCTCTCAGGAGTCAGTCTTTTTGGGCATTGCCTTGGATTCAGTGTCGATGACAGCTCGCCCGTCACCCCAACGGGTCGACAATATATTGCACCTGCTCCCCGACTTCAGGCGCGGTCTGGCACCGCCTCTGGTGCGCTAAGGCCCCTTCAGATGTGGATGAACAGCCTGGCTTTGGACGCCTCGCGGAATGCCCATCGCCTCAGACGACTTCGGGTGAGCCCTCAGTGCCTCCAGTCTCTGTCCCAATGGAGGCTGAGGTCGTTTATGACAGCGGGAGTCCCGCTCGGTTCCCTCCCGTGCCATCGGGAGGTTGTGTTTACGGATGCATCCTCCACGGGCTGGGGTGCCACCTGGCGAGGTCACATGGCACAGGGGACGTGGTCCTGGACGTAGGGCACAGAGCACATCAATGTCCTGGAGTTACGGGCCGTGCTTCTGGCCCTTCACAGCTTCCTTCCAGGTTTGTGGGGGAAGCATGTGCTAGTGAGGTCAGACAACACCACTGTGGTTTATTACATCAACCACCAAGGGGGAACCAGGTCCTTGAAACTGTTGCGTTTGATGCAGCGTCTTCTAACCTGGGCTGCTCCGTGCTTGGCCAGCCTCCGAGCAACCTACATCCCGGGGTCACAGAACGTGCCGGCAGATTCTCTCTCCCATCAGCAGCCGCTCCCGGGGGAGTGGAAACTTCACAACGAAGTGGTGGAGATGATCTGGACGGTCTATGGCAGAGCGGAGATGGACCTCTTTGCCTCGGGGGACACATTTCACTGCCCCCTTTGGTTCTCCCTGGGCGACGGCGGGCCTCTGGGCCACGATGCGCTGGCGCACGACTGGCCCAGGTCCCTCCTTTATGCCTTTCCGCCCTTCAGCCTACTCTTTCAGACCCTCCTGCGGATTTGTCAGGAGGGCCACACGGTTCTCCTGGTGGCCCCCTTCTGACCAGCAAGGACTTGGTTCCCTCTGCTACGCAAACTCTGCTCCGGCTCGCCGATGCATCTCCCCTCCAGGACGGACCTTCTTTCCCAGATGGAGGGTCGGGTTCTGCACCCGGACCCGGACCGGCTCCAACTGTGGGTCTGGCCCCTGCAGGGTCGGGGCCCGCCTTTTCAGGATACGCCGGGCCGGTAGGACATACGATGGCTAACGCGTGGGCGCCCTCCACACGGGCCATATATACTAATAAGTGGGCGGCCTTTGTGGCCTGGTGCCGCAATAATGGGCAGGATCCGGTACAGTGTTCAGTCTCTGACATACTGACCTTCCTGCAGGTGTTACTGGATCGTGGACGATCCCCATCTACCTTAAAGGTGTATGTGGCTGCCATCTCTCGTTGGCATGTCGGCCTGAACGGTTGTTCGGTAGGCCGGGACAAGGATGTTGCACTGTTTTTAAGGGGTGCTCGGCGTTTGCATCCACCCACACGCCCTATGGTGCCAGCATGGGACCTTTCTCTGGTGCTTGAGGCTTTTCGGTCCCCCCCGTTTGAGCCCGTGACGTCTGCGGACCTCAAATGGCTCTCGATGAAAACAGCTTCTCTTTTAGCTATGGCTTCTGCGAAGCGTGTGGGGGAATTGCAGGCTCTTTCTGTGGCCAGGCCCTGTTTCCGATGGAACCCTGATGGCTCCGGTGTCACGTTGTGGCCTGATGTGGCGTTTCTGCCTATAGTGGCCCTACCGGCCGGTGGTACCCAACCGCTCCATCTTGCCCGGTTTGACTCCGGTGGTTCCTCCGGACAGTTATGCCCTGTTCGTTCACTTGAGGCGTACATAGCCGCTACGGTGCCCATCCGAAGGACGGATGGCCTTTTTGTGTGCTACGCTGACCCACGTACAGGTCAGGCACTCTCTAAACAGCAACTGTCACACTGGGTTGTGGATTTGATCTCCAAAGCTTATGCCTTGCAGGACCGGCCACTACCGGCGGGGGTGACGTGCCACTCTACGAGGGGCATGTCGACCTCGTTCGCTGCCATGACGGGGGTACCGTTGGACAGTATCTGCCGTGCGGCCTCCTGGACGTCGCAGAGTACTTTTACTCGATTTTACCGGGTGAATGTGGCTGCGCCCTATCCCCTTCAAGGAGTTCTGGAGCAGCATGTCTCCCCTTCACATTGAGGTGAGTGGTTGTTGTTCCTTGAACGTTGACGATTCCTCGTGACCATGTTGCCATGCGTCATCCGTGCTTGAAAGCACCGCCCCTGGCGGTCAGGAGGGATGAAATAGAACGAAAGTTACTACTGTAACTACGGTTCTATGAATCCCGGAAGACCGCCAGGGTGCTTAGTCCCTCGGAATCCTTGCTTTGCGAGAAGATTGAGGGACTGGGCCCCGGATGTGACGTGCCTATATAGAGTCACGCGGGTCCCAGGATGGTCACGGGATGATGTTGTTGTTATTTGTATTCAACCTGCACATGCGCAAGAATGTTCATTCGTGCTTGAAAGCACCGCCCCTGGCGGTCATCCGGGATTCATAGAACCGTAGTTACAATAATAACTTTCGTTCCTGTATAAAGATCCTCTAAAGCCGTGGATCTCCTTGGAGAAGGATGGGACAAGTAATGTGTGGTCACTGCACTTTAAAGCAAGTATGTCATGACACAAACATTCAAAACTTGATCATTACAGATAAAAGCAAAAGATAATGATGTTTAGAGGAGATTATAACTATATTTTTTTGTTGTTTGTCAGATGGGGATGTGAAAACAGCCAGCCAGACATATGAAGCCATCAC
>JBBPBX010006201.1:0-10954 GCA_038048925.1 Garcialebias charrua
CAGATTTAGTGTAAATCGTCGTTTTAGGGCCTGAGATCTCAATTAGATTCAAATTAGATGTTTTAATTGTTCGTTTTGTTATATGTTTGTGTCGACTCAGGAGTGTGGGGTTTAAAGAAAAAAAAAAAGAACGGATCTTTGAATGACTGAGGATAAATGAATGGTGCTGCCATAGTTTTCCGCCAGAGGGAGCTGTTGATTAACATAGTAAAAAGTCTGAAGACAGAGGTTGGACCTCGGACGCTCTCAGACTCTTTTACTGCGTTTTTTCAAGAGGACTCAGTGCATGGGAGGAACGATTGAAAAATAAAGCTTTCTGAGTGAGTGTTTGAGAAGAGAATTATGGCGCACATTAAGCAGAGAGGGGACCAACAACAGGAACCTTTACAGAATCAAACGATAAGGGTTCAGGCGGCCATTACAATAATGCATGGAGAGAACTCTCCAAAGTCCAAACAGCTGGACACGTTGCTCCTACAAATTGTGAGGTCATCAGAAAAGTCAACAGAAAACGTTACCCAATTAGTTTGGGCAAAAGTGAAGGAGCAGCAAAAGCAATTAGAATGCATACAAGCTAATCAAACAATTTGTACATCATTTTGGGAGCGTTCTAAACTTAATAAAAATCACCAACAGCAAAAACATTTAGTCGAGGTGTACACACAGCTCGCTTTGTTAGCTCAGAGCGTTCAGAATGTTGGAGAGACAGAAAGTGCTGCCACATCAGATGAAAAAATGACACCGCCTCCATATGCTGTCAGTCCCACCGCGCCTCCGGCCCCTCAGGCTGCTCCTGCTGCTCCGCCTGCCGGTCAGTTTCCCATGTTTCCTAGAAGGAGAGGTCAGAGAAGAGACGAGGAGGAGGAGAGTGAGGATGAGCAGCAGGCCCGAGCGGGGAGCAGCATGGAGGATCGGATGCGGAGACAAAGGGTAGAATATTTACGTAGTGACGTAGATAAGAGGTTCAGTTGGGATGGTGAGCAAAGAGAAAGGGAGTGGCCAGGCTCACTGACCCCTCGCCCACGAGACTATGAGAGAGAGGAAGAAAAGCGAGCTGCAAGACGTTACGAGGAAGAGACAGGGAGGGGGTGCTACGGCCCCCCGAAGGGAGGAAGCAAGCAGAGAGTGAAGGACAAACAGGTAGTTGAGGCGCACGCAGAGCAGAGAAAAAAGTTCTTTTTTAAGGGCTCGATGACTGGAACTGTGGCTGAATCAGAAGATGAGTTGGTGAGAGGAGGGCCCCAGGTACCCCTAGGCAGTCCAGCACGTGAGCAGCTTGACAGAGAAGAGGAGGAATGGTGCGTGAGGTCAGCACTGGGGTACACGAACAGCAGACAGGTGTACCCACCTAGAGAGGACCAGGATGAGATGAGGCAAATGAATGAAGGGCTCTGTAGTGTTGCAACACAGCTACCGTTAATGACCACAAGGGGTCCAAGAGGTCAGGTAGTCACATACAAACCTTATAACATACGAGATTTGGATGCTCTCATTGATAAACTGCCGGATTTGACCGAGGGTGCCGCGAGATGGTTGGATCGCTTTAATGCTCTTACTGTAGGGGTCCAGTTGTCAGTGGGGGATCTAAATGCCACTTTTGCACGTTGCGCTAACCCAAACACGTTCCAAACATACCTAAATTCACAGGTGGTGCTCGGGGGGTATCGATGCAGGATCGGAGAGGTTCCTGATGATACCCCGTTAGCTGAGGTGTATCTCGATATAGGGCCAATTATGAAAACACTGTACCCACTGCCAGTAGGGGAACCAGTCCCTGAGTTTAAGTGGGACAGAACAATTGATCCGTGGACCTTCGTCCAGGACTGTAAAGACACCTGGGAGAGGGTCACAGGAGTGCGGGCGCGAAGCATTCAGCAACGTCCATATTTCAGAAAAGCGGTCCTCGACGGACTGCCGGATGAGGTGGTCGACGAGATAGAGAAAAATCCTGATATGATCACTGCTACCCCAGACCGGTGGGAGAGGCACGTGGTACATCGTCTGAAATATGTTAAAAAGCGTGAGGATAAAGAGGCAGCTGAATTAGAGAAAGCAAAGGATCTATTGGTTAAACTCCAGCTCTCGAGTGTCAGACAAACGCTTAGTGATGAGAAAAAAGCGAGAGAGAAAAAACAGTTAGTGGTGCAAGAAGCACCAACTAACTCTAAGGAAACAGGAGGGGCAGTAGACGCCCCTGGGGTGGTTGCTATGCAACAGTGGTCTGAAACTCCTGCCCCGAGAGGCAGAGGTGGACATCCAGCAAGAGGGGCTGGACGTGGCAGGGGAGGTGGCCAGAGAGGGCGAGGAGGTAACTGGTACCAGGGCACGCCACAAGGGGCACAGCAGTCTGGTGCCTGTTTCCTGTGCGGGAAATTCGGGCACTGGGCCCGGAATTGCATCCACAAGCAACAAATGTGGGGACCGCAACAGTCGTACCAACAGCCCATGGGCCAGCAGCAGTTTTACCAGCAACCCATGGGCCAACAACAAGTGTACCAACAACCCATGAGCGCACCGCAACCCTTTCAGCAGATGGGAGGTCAACAGCAACTACCTCAACAACTACCTCAACCACAACCACTGCAACAAACTCTACCTCAGCAGCAGGCAGTCCAGCCTTCCCTTGTGCCAGGGGGACAAGGCTTCCAACAGCAATGAGACACCCCACAGAAAATCCTGAGCGTTGGGGGAGGGGCAGACCCAACCATTGAAGTGCAAGTGAAAGATGAAAACTTGCGATTTCTGGTCGACACAGGAGCGACCTTTTCAACAGTGACTCACACCCCACCTGACTGCGAACTGTCACAAAGGTCAGTGGAGGTGATTGGATTTTCTGGGGCCACACAAAGACTGCCTGTAACGAGCCCACTACTCATAAAAGTGGGGACACAGACTCTGAGACATCCATTCGTGGTGGCAAGAAATGCACCCGCAAATCTGCTGGGAAGAGACATGCTGATCCGACTGGGAGCTTCAATCCTATGCTCATCAGATGGACTCATGGTGAGGTTGCCGGACGGCACCTCACTGAAATGTGGCCAGTTCACCACTACTCACTCACAGTGTGTGATACAACCAGTACAAAATGAATACGCTGACATGTACTGGGGGCTACTTGAACCTGAAGTCATGGGTGGAGGAGGCATCTATTCTGCTTACCTTGCGTGGAAACCACAGATACAGGAACTCCAGCCGTACTCGACCCCACCAGACCCTCCACATGTCACCCTCTTTTATGACAGAAGAGGAGATGAGGTGTTTCAAGAACACTTTGCAGAGCAAATAGAGGGTAAAATTTGGCCAATCACAACAGGGAATATTTATGTGGGAGCAGAGGGAGTAGCCGCAATTGTTCATTTAACTCCTGAACAACAGGAGTGGTATATGATGAGCACCGAAGCGGTGCCTCATATTTCACTAGGTTTGAATCCAAAATTTCAGGCTAAAGATTTGGGACCGATGGTAAAAAGGGCTTCAGAAGCCGTAGACTGGGTACAATCACCCACACCGTTAGTCTGGCATTCAAAAAGCTGTGAGTGTTTTGCAATTGAGTCTATTGCACATGATGTGGCTATAATGCAACACGAGGAGCTCCCCATGGAGCATGGTCGTGAACAAACTGACCACCCGCGCGCTGGTCAGCTGATTGATAGTATGCCTGAAATGTTATGGTCTAAAGGCCCCACGGATGTGGGACTGATTGCCTGCCCGCCCATCACGTTTCAGGTCCAAACCACCTACCCACTGTGGATTAAACAATATCCTCACAAACCGATTGCAGAGGAGGGTATTGCAGAAACAATCCAAGGATTAAAAGCAAAGGGAGTGCTAGAACCTTCACAGTCTCATTGGAACACACCAATTTTACCTGTGCAGAAAGCAAACACAGGAAAATTCCGCATGGCGCATGATTTGAGGGCGATTAATAAACTATTAATCACCCAAACAGTACCGGTTCCAAACCCATACGTGGCGTTGAACAATTTGACACCTAAACATGAATGGTTCACTTGCTTGGATTTGGCTAATGCATTTTTCTGTTTGCCGCTTGCAGAGGAATGCAGAGACATCTTTTCATTTACTTTTAGGGGCGAACAGCTCCGATATACCAGAACGCCCCAAGGTTTTGCGCTCACTCCTGGAATCTTCAATCAGGTGTTGAAACAGGTTCTGAGTAAGGTGCCACTCCCACAGGACACAGTTCTCATCCAGTATGTTGATGATCTTTTGATTGCCAGTCATACTGTTGAGGACTCACTGGCAGCAACTCAATCAGTCCTTGAACACTTACACGCTGCTGGTTTCAAAGTCAGTAGAACTAAATTACAGGCGGTAAGACGACAGGTGTCCTTCCTGGGGAGAGTGATCTCTCAGAAGGGAGCGGGCCTTTCATCGTCGCACCGAGACACAATTCTCCATCATTCAAAACCACAGACAGTGAAAGAGATGCTGTCTTTTCTCGGTCTGACAGGATATAGCAGAAATTATATCCCAGACTATGCAGGACAAACACAGATTTTGCGCGCTTTGATTAAACAAAAAGGCATGAGAAACCCCACTGCACAGCTAGACTGGGATGAGGAAGCTGAGAGAACGTTTATCAATGTGAAACAACAGATGAGCAGCGCAACAGAGCTAGCGTTACCAGACTATGGGAGTCCCTTCTACCTTGATGTGTCTGAAACAGAGGGGGTTATTAACGGCGTCCTGTTTCAGAAACATGCAGGAGGGCGCAAAGTTTTGATGTATGTGTCTTGTTTGCTGGACAACATGGAGAAAAGACATCCACCTTGCACTCAACACGCAGCAGGTGTGGCTAAGTTGGTTCAGAAAACTGCACATTTGGTAATGGGTCATTCACTGCACATTTTAACATCACACAGTGTGGTGGCATTTGTGAACTCACAGAACTTCACCATGTCACCACTGAGGCAGCAGAGAATCAATAAAATACTTGAAGCACCTAACTTGTTATTCACACACGAGGGGGTGAACATGGCAGACAGGTTGGGCGTGGGAGAGCCACATCTGTGTGAGAAGAGAGTTGAGGTGGATGACAAAATCAGACCAGACTTACACGCCGCACCGCTGGAGGGAGGACAGGTGGTGTTTTGTGATGGAAGTTGTTTTCGTGGAGAGGATGGCCAGCTCTGCGCTGGCTTTGCAGTGGTGCTACAGGTAGATCAGGGTTATGACACGCTGGTGTGTGAGAAGCTGCAGGGACCACAGTCAGCTCAGAGGGCAGAGGTCAGAGCTCTGATCTCTGC
Source organism: Garcialebias charrua (assembly GCA_038048925.1). Classification (NCBI taxonomy): domain Eukaryota; kingdom Metazoa; phylum Chordata; class Actinopteri; order Cyprinodontiformes; family Rivulidae; genus Garcialebias; species Garcialebias charrua. The sequence goes on from JBBPBX010006201.1 coordinate 5,268, forward strand.
ATTACAGTGGGGAGCAGGTAGAAAGATTACCATTTACACAGACTCTGCGTATGCGTGTGGGGCAGCCCACATAGAACTAGCGCAGTGGAGGAGAGGCGGTTTCCTGGCAGCAAATGGTAAGCCGATCAAACATGAGGCAGACATGAGGGAACTTGCAGCAGCTTTAATGTTACCTAAAGAGGTAGCAATTGTGAAATGCAAGGGTCATGACACAGACACAGAATCCCAAACAGCCAGAGGTAATTGTCAAGCTGATTTGGAAGCAAAAAGAGCATCAGGATACATCAACTGGAGTCAGATGGTCATAGTCACACCAGAAGAAGAGAGGACCATGACATGGGATGAAGTCTCAATTGCTTGCTGTCAACAAGGGGCGGCTCCTGAAGAGAAAACAGTGTGGCTGGATCATGGAGCTAAAGTGAGACCAGATGGTTTGTGGATTTACCCTGAAGATGGAAGATGGGTTCTTCCCCTGAGCCTGAAGAGGAGAGTTTTGGATGAAGCACACGGACTCGCACATGTCGGTGCCCACCAGATGAGAAAAAACCTTGTCACCTGGTGGCATCCGCACTTGAATTCGTTGCTCAAAGCATTTGTGAAGGAATGCACCGTGTGTTCCTTACATAATTCAAAACCATCGATGAAACCGCGTGAGCACGGCAAATTTCCAACCGAGATGACACCCGGTTATGAGATAATTATTGATTACACGGACATGATCGAGCCGGTAAAGGGATTCAGATACTTACTGGTTTGCGTCGATGCGTTCACCGGGTGGCCAGAGGCATGGCCAGCGAAAAAAGAAGACGGGAAAACGGTTATAAAGTGTTTAATCAACCATTACATTCCAAGCCATGGTTTTCCCACTAAAATCAGGTCAGACAATGGTACACATTTCAAAAATGCAGATCTGCAGGTGGTTGAAAAGGCTTTAGGCCTAACACACTCATTTGGTTCGGTCTATCACCCCCAGTCACAAGGGAAGGTCGAACGGTTGAACAGAAATTTGAAAGAAAAATTGGCTAAAATCTGTGCACAGACAAAAATTAATTGGCTTGACGCTCTCCCCATCGCCCTTATGGCAATCAGAGCCTCTGTGAACCGGGGGACAGGTTTCACTCCTTATGAGTTGACTACGGGGAGGGCATTTCCAGGGCCACAACAAAATGTTGAATGGCCCTCAGATGAAGTTGTTAAAATGTCACATGCATCATACATTGAAACACTAACAGGTCTTTTGTCCAGTTTCCATCTACAGATCCCTGACTCCAATACGCGTCAGGAGGAAAGGCCTGAATGCCCTTTGACACCTTGGGTACTCCTGAGAGTGACGAAACGGAAGTGGCCGGGGCCACGCTGGGCCGGCCCGTTCCAGGTGGTTGAGCGCACATCATACGCCGTCCGCCTTCGCGGTAAGGGATCCACGTGGTACCATCTGAGTCAGTGTGCGCCGGCTGAGGAGCCGCAAAGGTCATCACAACAGGTCGAGGAAGATCTCACGGAGCTTCAGAGCGGAGAGCTCTGAAGGGTCATCTGGAGCGAGCAGGTCCACACGAGAGGTGGGCTGTCCTGCATCTTCATCCTTGAGAGAGTGGTCGAGAAGGTGTGGGGTTCTGTCGCCGCTTCGCTTCACTTCCTCTTCCGTGGAAGTCATCAGTCCATGAGAGGTTCTGGGTCGAGTAGGAGAGGAAGCATCCTGCAAACACCTGTCTTCTCGCTGTGTGAAGTCATCTTGAGGGGCATCTTTGTGCTTGTTTTTGTGAGGACACCAGAACGGTAGGGAAACAGTTCCCCCTGGTGCCAGGCCTGCTCAATTGCCTTGAGAGGGAAGATCCAGTTGCCTGAGCAGCTTAAAACGGCAGAGCACATCAAGAAGGCCGAAGAGGAGGGAAGCCTGCCACCCTTTTGGGTCGGGGCATCTTGCACGCCAGGGGATCGGGGTAATGAACACAGCCCACCTGGCTTAATTATAGCAATTTGCAGCCCAGAATTGAGAAGGTGGCGGCGAATCAACGTCCTCGTGGCTTCTGAAGAGTGCAGTGGTCAACAAAGATCTGAGGAGAACAGGAAGCAGAGTTTAAAAAAAAACTGAGACGTAATCAATATAGATGTACTGGAAAAGTAGTTGAAATTTTGCAAGTGTATGTGCTTTGTGTTTTCAAATCATCAAGGGTTAGATAATTCACGGATATCGTACGATTTTAACTTTAAAAATCACTCTTAAAGCACACAGTGAAGGTTAAAAGGTTAGATTACATACCTACTCTTTAATGAGTGTTGTATACTAGACTGCTTTACATTTAGCTTAGCTGCCAAACTTTGGCTGATCTCTAGCGACTACACATGGTCAATTAGTTACTATTTTCCTCAAATAGCTCGTGTTTTGATCAATTAGTTAGTATTTCCTTAATTAGCTCGTATTTTCTTAAGGTAGGGGGTCAATACATCCGCTCATATCTCTTATGATTTGATTTTCAAGGGTTTGGAGTTACATCTCTCAATTTCACAGCTAAATATAAAGGAGAACTACGGTTCTGAACTATCCTTTCATTCTGATTTAAACTGATTGGGAGTGGGATGTATTTCTTTTGAATCTAAGTTTCCTTACAGGTCCGGATCCAGTGTTCCTGTGAAAAAAAAAAAAAAAGAAGATTTTGTGAACTGTGCATGCTTTTGACGTTTATCTTTATGTGTTTATTCATTACATGAGTTTATCTTTTCTGGTCAGGTAATTTTAACTGAGAAGAGAGTTAATTTGATTTTCAGATTGCTACATCTTTGTACATTCCAGGGTTCACAGCTTTCCGCTTTAAACCCGTGTCTGTGCTTCAACTTGATTGGCCCACGAGGAGGTCAGCATGGCTGAAGGACGGAACAGACTGCTCATGGCGGGGAGTGTGGCGCTGTTGGTTATGATTTTGGTTGTTCTACTACTGGAATCTGTTTGTGTTATACCAGGTCTGCAGAGGTGCATAGCAGTGAGTCCCTCCAGGAACAAGAGAGGGACCCCGAAGCTGAGAGCATGGTCTCAGATTCAGGAGATGGATCAGTTGACTCTGAACCTGTCTCACAGCTTCCAGATGAACACCTGGTATAAATATGCTCAGTTTTTGGCGAGGGGACGCCACAGCTCTGAGTGTTATGTGTGTACCAAACTTCCGGTCACTGCATCCCACCTGCCCTTGCGTGTGAAGCCCTTAGGGCGTAAGTTGTCTTTTTGTTTTTCACAGTACAGTTCCAGAGGTTTCATCAAGCAGCCAGCGCTGTGTGACACTAGAAGGTATGACCTGTCACAGTCTGACCAGGTGGTGGTGCTGAGCCAGTATGTCGAGTGGACGCCTGGTGAGCAGTTCCCGGTCTGTGTGCACCGCACCCATCCACAACACTCTGACCCGGTAGTAGTGGGTTCACTGCCTACCGAGAGCTGTCAAGCGGTGTACAGGCCGGGGAATGTTCACGTAGGTATACCAGGGGCGAATGGAACGTTTCCTGTCGAGGATCTGGCTTGGCTATGCGGTCATGCTGTGCTCTTGTCATTACCTGTGAACTGGACTGGACTGTGCGCACCTGTGGCGGTGACTGATGACTCGTTTATGGCCTCCGTCAGTAATGGGTCTCATTATGTTCGTGAGAAGAGAGCAATTGCTCTCAAACCTCACGACTCTATCTGGGGTTCTGATGTACCACAGGAGTTTAAACATTGGACAACTGGTGAGAAGGTAATCCTTTCTCTTTTTCCATGGGCAGGTGTGGGTAAGCTGATGTTGCGTTTGGAGACTTTGGATTACCGCTTTGGGGTCTTCATTAATTCTACCATTAAAGCGTTTGAGGGCATCTCGGCTGAGTTAACTGCCCTCAGAATTATGGTTTTACAGAACCGGTTGATTTTGGACCTTTTGACAGCCTCGAGGGGCGGAGTTTGTGAGATAATTGGTAGAAATACCTGTTGTACTTACATTCCTGACGAGACTGGCTCTGATCCCCAGGCCAGAGTGACAGCAGCCCTCACGCAGCTGAGAGAACTTCAGAAGGCAAAGGCGGAAGATGCACCTGCTGGACAGTGGGACATGCTGTCCTGGTTCACTAGTGGATCATGGACTCAGGTGCTGCTTAAGATCTTGGCTTTCCCGCTGGCTGTTCTTGTTCTGTTTTGCGTGTTCATGGGGTGTGTGGCACCTTGTGCGAGGGCGATGATCTCGAGGATGTTGACCACAGGGGAGGTGGAAGCTCGTGGGACTGTGTTTCCCATGGTGCAAGCCAGGCGCGGTTCTTGGCCGCAGGAGGACGCTCTAATGTATTTGGCTGAGGCCAGATACCTGTAGGGTGGATGAGGGGTTAAGTGGTGGTAACCGCATTTATCATTTTATCCTTGGGTAGATTAGGCCACTAAGGCTTTCGACGGATGATTATTGTTTTTGTGTTTAGATGGTGATTAGTTTTGGAGTCGGTTGGAGGTTTGGTTTAGAGTTAGTTGATTTTGATGGTTTGATTACTTGACTTTGAGTTTTTTTTGTTTGTTGTGGGTGGTTTTCCTTCGCTGGTGTGTTGGGTTGGGGTTCCTCTGCGGGGGCCCCTGGTGCTCTGCTGGTGGTTGCGGCCTATCTTTGATAGGCCGAGAGAGGGAGATGAAGGATAAATCACTGTTATACACGTTATTATGCTTAAACCTAGATTATTCACATGATCAAACCTATAGTAGATGTGCTTCGATTTGCAACTGTGTTTCTCATGTAACCACAAAGGGTTTCACATGTTCAGCTGTGCCAGTATTAATCTCACGGACCAAGCTGATGGACCAGGCCTCGACCCACGAGCCACCTCTTTGAAGCAAACCAGAGCTGCACATAACACATTCCAGGGGGGGAGGGCACACATGCAGCAAAAACACCTTTAGTATACCACACACATCAGAAATACATTTAGTCATGCTCAATATACAGGCTCACACTTAGGTAATCACACACAAGGTGCACAGGACAATAACTTGTTTAAACTTAAGCAAAACTCGTTTAAATCTAGAACTGCTCCTCTGAATTTGCACAAACAAAGAAGCACACAAACTGATAAAGGTCAGGAAGCGGAGACCTTGAGCAGGAGCATAAATCTCGTTGCTAAGGCAACTATCAGGCTTAACCAATGGGACAACAGCAGAATCCCAAAACAATTTATGGTACCACATAACATCACGTATCAAAGAGACACTTTAGGCATTCCTGGAGCGACTTCACGGCGAGAGGTTCTATCCAGCAGCTTGGTTCGTGTGCACATGAATTGACCTAATGCCCATTTTCTGTTTAACCTGTTTTAAACCTGTGTCTTAATCAATAAATCTCACTTTTCTAAGAAACGCCTGGTCATTCAGAACACGTCTTTAACTGAAATTCCTTCACGGTATATAGTTATTTTATACTGTTTTTATTGTGTTTTTAATGCTGTAAAGTGTCCTTGAGTGTTTTGAAAGGCGCTACCAAATAAAATGCATTATTATTATTATTAAAAGGATAACTAATACAGTAATTGGTTTAGCATTAAACAATAATCCTGACTGAAAGATAGCTACTCCTTCACCTCGACTTGCATAATTACTTCACAAACCTTTGGTCGCCTCATGACATTAAACCTTTTCTCTGTGAAACCTCTTACTAATATGCCTTCTAGTCAAACATGAACAACACAAGTTCTGAATG
>JBBPBX010006201.1:11288-24731 GCA_038048925.1 Garcialebias charrua
TCCATCTGAGAAGAATATTCTCGTCCAAAAGCAAAACATAACAAGACTTCAGTAATGCAACTAAACCTATATTTGCTTTTAGACAGAAACAAACAACACTACATTTTTATTTATTTGTAATGTAATGCACTAATATTTTATTTGTGCCCTGGCCTGGATGCCTCAACTGTTCAATAAATTCAGATTTTAATATGCACTCATAATATTCCTGTTCTCAGCAAACCAACCATTTCACATTATTCAAACGGCCATGAGTCCATAATCTAAATATAATAATAATAATAATAATAAATTTAATTTATAACGCACTTTTCATTAACGAAAATCTCAAAGTGCTACAAAGTGCAACAAAAATCAAAGATCAAATAAAAACAAGTGATAAAATCAAGTAAAATCAATGATATCAACTAAGATTAAAGGTAAAATCATGTGGAAGCAGCGTAGGCTCGCTTAAAAAGAAAGGTCTTTAAAGACCGTGTAAAGTGAATTTCAATATTTTCTTCAATAAACATTATAAATGTCATAATTGTAATCTTGTAAATGAGTAAAAAGTCTCAAAATTGTAGCTCAATTAATTTTGGAGTTATAGATCAAACTTTGTTTAAAGATATGTCTGTTTCAGGATTTTTTAGGCGTGGTTTAAATGTGACCGCGTTTCGTCACGCGGTCTAAAGCCCCACCCCCTGCAGCTCCAGCCGTATAAATTAGTTCTTCGCATCGGTGGAGCCGTTCACTCGCGAATCGCAGATAGCATCAGATAGCAATAGCATAGATATTTTGTTCATTGTTAGCTAGCTAATCAATTATGCCTCGTTCCTGCATCTTCCCTGGATGTCGCAATGGTCAGGGCACCCGCTACCGACCGTCTCCCTCCAGGACTCTCAGCCTCCGGACACCGCCGCCTTTCCTGCACCTGACGGCGGGATAATGTCGCGTCCAAACTTAGTAAGTTGCCGTTTGTGCTTATTATTTTAAATAATCTAAGTGTTGACCATTTAGTGCACAGTAACTACCGAATGTAATAAATGTACAAATCATAACGTGTTTTTATACCGCGTGGTTTTATACCGAGTCTCTGTAATAGGTGTTTCTTTTCTTTCTTTCTTTCTTTCTTTCTTTCTTTCTTTCTTTCTTTCTTTCTTTCTTTCTTTCTTTCTTTCTTTCTTTCTTTCTTTCTTTCTTTCTTTCTTTCTTTCTTTCTTTCTTTCTTTCTTTCTTTCTTCTTCTTTTTTTTATTGCTAAGCCTGTGCCCTACAAGTTCACAAGCTCCTTTTTTGCTAAGAAAATGCGACAGGTCCATTGCATACTTAGTTATCAACGTGATTACTCTTTATTTTAATCACCAACACAGACCCTGCATGCGATGTGACCGGGTCGGACCGGGTGCAGCGAGTCCGCTCATCTTCTAAAATAGCGCTTAGCACCTGTCTGCCTCTCCACACACAGCTCAGCTCAGGGGGCAGGACACAGGTGCAGTACTGCGCTGAAACCACGCCCACGCGCTGACACGCCCCCAGCGTTTCAGACCAGGGCACAATTATGTTTTTTCATTATTTTTGAGACTTAATTTTATAAGGTAAACAATGTTTTTAATCAGTCAGATTTATATGGGTGATTAATAACACATATTTATGCCGTGTGACAAACTCAAAACACACATTTAATTTTACTTTACACGGTCTTTAAGCCTTTTTTAAAGTCAACCAGTGACTGTGGAGCTCTCAGGTAGTCAGGGAGGGAGTTCCATAGGCGGGGGGCAGCCACACTGAATGCCCGGTCTCCCATGGTCCTTAATTTGGTTCGTGGAATGTGAAGGAGATTACTGTTCTGTGATCGAAGAGACCGGGTGGATGAATATGGAGCAAGAATGTCCTTTAGATAATCTGGTGAAGTTCCGTGTAAGCATTGGTGTGTAATGAGAGCAGTTTTGTACTGAATTCTGTAGGTGACAGGAAGCCAATGGAGGTTATGGAGAATGGGTGTAATATGTTCAAATTTACGAGCTCTCAATAAAATCCTTGCTGCACTGTTTTGAATATATTGAAGCTTCTGAAGATTTTTGCCAGGGATTCCAATAAACAGGGAGTTGCAGTAGTCGAGCCTGGAGGAGACAAAGGCATGGACGAGTTTCTCAGCATCAGAAAAAGTCAGAGATGGGCGAAGTCTGGAGATGTTTCGAAGATGGAAGAAGCAGGTTTTAAACAGATGCTTAATGTGATTTTCAAATGTAAGATGAGAGTCCATTTTTATTCCAAGATTTGTAACAGAGGTGGAGAGGGGGATGTCTTGTCCAGAAAATATGCAGCCGAGTCCACAGGAACAAAGAGAAACTGAATGCATTTGGAAAACAACACTGCTGTGTGTGAGCAACTATTCTGTAGGAGTTCTCCAACATCTTTAGACTCCTTGTTCAGACTGAGAAACCTTCCAGTGGAACCGTTTGGCCCTGTGAGTCAGGCTTGCAGCATACCACTAGGAGCACGTAACTGCTCGTATCAAACAGACTCAGATGCTGCGCGATGCTGCAATCCAAGAGTGAGCTGCCAAATGCTCCGACAAACAACAGCAGCACCTGCCTGAAAGCTGGGACTAAGGAGAGCAGAAGGCCTTGGCTGGACTGGAACAGTGTGTATGTGTGTGCTCTTTCAGGAGTAATCATGATGAAACAGGACTAGTATTAGGTCATCAGCTCTGCTGGCGTCTCTACAGCTGCTGAGCTTGGCCGGTGGAGACATGTCCACATATGGAGGTTTTTGAGCTCTAAAAATATTTCACATTAACCGCTCTTTGCTGGAAACAGAAAATGAGATTTCTGAAGTTGAGATGAGCTGGAGGTTTATCACACTAAAGAACAATGAATAGACTAAGATGTGTACTGTTACACTAAGTACATGTACAAAACCAGGCTTAATGGCTGATAAAACTACAACAAAATTAAACACATTTATTTATTTAATTAAATTTTTTTTTGGTAAAGGAATTATTAGGACATCTTAAAATAATATGCTGAACAATTAATATGTTCCCTCTTAGACCTTAGAGTGGAGAAATTTAGTCTAATTCTGACCAAAATGACAAGCTAACAGCCAGTCTGAACACGGCCCAAACAAATATTCAGTGGTTCAGATCTTCAGGATTGCATTGCAGTTCATACAAAGGCTATTTAAACCCTGATTATTCATTCAACCTTTATTTATACAGGTTTGTCTCATTAAGCCTTGATGACTCATTCACAAGAGAGACCTGTTCTAAACAAAGAACACAGATGTGAACAGTAGACAATCATAAAAAACATAAATAGGAAAAATAAATGGAAGAACATGTTATTTAAATAAAAAAACTGCTATGACCATCCATGTCAAATTAGACAACATGAATTATATTCTTGTTTCTAAGTGCATATAGTGACAAAAGCTTGCTCTAGCACTTCATGTGAATCCCAGGGTCACTTCCTGTAGGGTCACCATAATGCTTATAATAAAATATTAAAATACTTTATACTAAAATAATCCTGCAATGCAAAATAGACAGCTGTGCAAAGTTTTATATTTAAAAAAACAAAAGTGTTCGCAAGAACGGCAATGGCTTTTGAAGACGGGAGCAAATTGCACAGTTTGTGTCCTTGTAGTTCCTGGCTGATAAATCCAACTGTAGATATCAACAATCTCCTCATGTTGAATTTAATAAAAAAATAATAATAATTGAAGTTTCTCTTCTCTCTGTCATTAACAGAAGGACCTGCATCCAGTTAGCTCTTTCTTTCTCGGCTGTTATTTAGAGAAGGTCAGTTAAAACTTCTCTATGGTCAGTGTATTCCCTAAGAGTAATGGCTGTATTTGCCTGGAAGGTTAAAGGTCAAACACACTCAGCACAACTATTGATTGTAACTCTTGACCTGTTTCCTTTTTTCTGACTCATTTATCCTTATACCATTTGTAATTTCATTCTATGCTCTGCATTTCTAATGCCAAAATGTTAGTGTGTTCAGAAAGTTTCCCATCTCTTTTAAAATTAAAGTGCACAATACTTTGAATCGTCCTACTCGTTATTTATAAACTCACCTATTTGTCCACACAAAAGCACAGGTTTATCAAAAAACTATAGGACTTTTGTTATAGTTTCTAATATGATTCCCCTGAGTGTGACATTGCTTGTAGAAACATCTTAGTTTATTCTGAAATCACAAAAATGACCCAAAATGCTGCAGTACCCATGCCAGGCCTGTAAGTGCTGCAGTAATACTGCCAGGAAAATGGACCAAAAACAAGAAATAAGAAACATGCATATAGCTTTTACACTGGGTACAATCTGTAAACACCAAAGACAGGTCCTTTCCCTGACATTTTGTTGTGAGGAATGTGCCGTGAGTTATTATTTTTCAGAGTTGTTTGCTGTTTGACTCATTACAAAAGAAGAAGAGATTGCTTTAGTTGAACACATAATTGCTGTAGTATCTTCAGCACAGGGGGAGGCGTCCAGGAGGCATCCTAACCAGATGCCTGAGCCACCTCAACTGGCTCCTCTCGATGTGGAGAAGCAGCGGCTCTACTCCGAGTCCCTCCCGGATGACTGAGCTTCTCACCCTATCTCTAAGGGAGAGTCCAGCCACCCTGCGGAGAAAACTCATTTCAGCCGCTTGTATCCGAGATCTTGTTCTTTCGGTCATAACCCAAAGCTCATGACCATAGATGAGGGTGGGAACNAATGAATAAACTAAAAACATTTGAAACTGAATACAATATGAGAACTGTGGGTGATTTGATGTCTTTTAATGAAAATGATTGGCTGCAGAATAAATACCAGAATAAATACCAGGTCAAATACACTCTTCAACAAGAAATGATGGGCAGTTTCTGATTTTAAACAAACTGGAACAGATTCCTAATCATGTGGGACCACTGGACGACCACTGGACGACCACTGGACGACCACTGGACGACCACTGGACGACCACTGGACGACCACTGGACGACCACTGGACGACCACTGGACGACCACTGGACGACCACTGGACGACCACTGGACGACCACTGGACGACCACTGGACGACTGGAGCAAGCAGCAAACCCCTCCGGAATCCAAGACGATGGAACTCGGCCCTTCACTCGTCTGTACCTTAAAAAAAAAAAGAATAAAACTGTCATGTTTGCATCACAAAGTCTAAAATAAGACCAAGTTTGCTACTCAAAGTAGAAAGAATAAATACAGTTGCTCCTACATTTTTTACTCATTCACAAAGATATACTGTAATGTTCAATTTTATATTGATTTCAGTAATTTTATCTTAGATTTACTTTAATATTTTTGAATTATTGTGCCAGGTGCTTGTGTCATTACTTGTTCTTCTGCTCCTGCGTCTCAGAGTAAGTGTGTCTGTCAACTTCAGCGTGGGAGACCAGTCTGTGACTTGTGTGCAGGCCTTCCTGAAAAAATAAATATTTCAATAGAACAAATGTAGTAATAACCAAAAGATGAACTTGTGTTATGGAATATTTTCTGTACAAACAGCATCCCACTGCTTTATTCACATGAGAGTAACAGGGACCTACAATCAAAACAGTACTACAGTACAGTATGTATGTGCAGTATGTATGTATATACTGTATATATAGTGTGCATACAGTATACACATACACACAGCATATGTAAATGTATTACACACACATGTAGTTATATTATTTATCCACAGATTTGTTTAGTAAATACTTTAACAGATGCTAACGCTACATGCTAAGCTAACCACAGCTAGTAGACAATGCTAAATCATGAAGAAAAAAACAACAACAGCTCCAACACAGAGAAAATTATACTCTCACATTGTTCTGAAATTGTTTCACAAAATGATTTATGTAGAATATTTTGTTTACCGGAGAAAACGTGATCTGAACACGACGTCTTCGGGAGCAGATCAGGCAGAGGAGGGGCAGCTGTCAGCTCCTCCGATGGAGATAAATCCTTCACGTTTACTTATTTTTGGGATGAAGTGAAAACTGCACTTTGAACAAACGTCTACCCGACAGCAACACCCACTAACCCAACACGAAGTAACCGTTGCAATTAATTAGAAATAAACAAAACAAAAAAACAAAAGTGAAAAATACAGCCAGTAGACTGGGCTTTAACTGCTGCTCTCACTTCAGGCGGAAGTCGTTCCCATAATTCGCGCAAGGCATCATGGGGCGTAGGAATATTGTGGATACAGTACATCAAAGTTCATGCTCAATAATGGTAAAATATCCAACTAAATCAAGTCAGGTCACCTGGATGGTTTCTTTTTCTTTTGTTGGGATGTTTTGTCCTTCATCCAAAGGGCTTCATCAGTCTGAGACGCCACAACAAACTCAGTCCCACAAGCAGTACACTCAGTGGGTCAACCAGTTTGTTGATTAACAGATAAATGCAGTTGTGAAATCCGGCTTCTACCAAGACATTGCCAAGGTGAAGTCTTGTCTCGCTTTCAGACGCCTTGAAAATGTGATTCATGCTTTTATTAGCTCTCATTTGGACTACTGTTATTCATTGTATATTGGTTTAGATAAATCATCTTCGTATCGTTTACAATCTGTCCAGAACGCAGCAGCTCGTCTTTTATTAGCAACTAGAAAATGTGAACACATAACCCCTGTCCTCTTCCAGATTGATTTTAAGATTTTATTGCTTGTTTTTAAAGTCTTAAAGGTCTGGCCCTGTCTTATTTATGTGACATTATTAACATCTACACTCCAGTAAGAGCACTCTGGTCTACCAATCAGTTCCTTTTAGATGTGCCCAGATCCAAACTGAAGTCCAGAGGTGATAGAGCTTTTGAGGTTGCTGCTCCAAAATTGTGGAACAGTTTACCTGGTAATTTCAAGACCGCTTTCTGGGGCCCGCCCTTTCTCCCATCGACTCCTCTGAGGCAGCTATAGCCAAAGTAATTCAAAACAAAGTTCATGCTCAATAACCCAGATAAAAAATCCAACTAAGTTAAGTCAGGTCAAGTGGATGTTTTTTTTTTTTTTGGATGAGATGTTCCAAAGGACTTCATCAGTCCAAGGAGCCACAACATACTCAGTCCCACAAGCAGCACACTCACATTTACTTATACATGTGCTCAAGTTGTTTTTTTTTTCTTCAAAACTGGATTTAGGTGTATTCTGAACTTGTTATATCTCCCTCCAAAACCCCCACTAGGCACATGAATTCACTTGTGTGACCATCAGTCCTCTGCTGCTCCTCGTTCAAAACCTTTTACGATACAACTTAGTTTTCACCCAGCAACTGCTTGTTTGAGGCTTACATTTGAGTCTGAGTTTCTGGTTCCACTGTCAGGGAGTGAAAGACAGGTATGTGGTTTCTGTGGTGATCACAATGGAAAAAAGTGCTATGTGTTGTCATCATTGTACTGTATGCTTCTATGCAATGATGAAATTTGTGAGATACACCCAGGTGGAAGAGCGGGCAGCTATTAAAGTGCCCGAGGAGCATTTAGTCAAGTCAAGTAAAATGTATTTACAAAGCAAATTTAAAACATTAACTGTTACCAAAGTGCTTAACACTGCTTTAAATAAAAAAAGATATAATTAAAAGCTTCAAAAATGAAAACACAGAAACACAGAAAACATTACTAGTAAATAAAATCATACTGTGTTAAATGTCAGTGAATACAGGTGATCTAAAAAAAAAAGTCAAGTCTAGTTCTCTGGACATTCAAAAAACAAAACAAAAAAATGTAGAAACATTTATTCTTTCATCCGAAAGACTTCCTCAGTCTGAGCTGCTGTATTCAGCTCAGTCTTATAAATTGCACCCTCTTGTAGTGGATCAACCAGTTTGCTGCTGACAGCCTCAAACAGCTGTTCACATAATCAAGGAGGACCATCAGTCTAACGATGGATCGTTAGCACCCTGATGGTTGTTTGCTATTCACAGAGGGCTGAGTGATACTAGCAATAACAGCATTGTAAGAGGGGGACAGTTGAACCCGGAGGCCTCCACCTCTGTTTAATGATGGACGGTTTCTTTTCACAAAGATGGCCTCCTTTACTCCTCTCTCAAACCATCGTTCCTCTCTATCAAGGATGTGAACATCTTCATCCCTGAAAGAGTGACCGCTGGCCTGGAGATGAGTGTAGACCGCAGAGTCCTGACCTGATGATGTTGATCTTCTGTGCTGGGCCATCCTTTTGGCCAGTGGCTGTTTAGTTTCCCCGATGTAAGACTGATCACAGCCCTCCTGACACTGAACAGCATACACAATATTACTCTGTTTGTGCCGGGGGACTGGATCTTTGGGATGAACCAGTCTTTGCCGTAATGTATTTTGGGGTTTAAAAGCCACTGGGACGTTGTGTTTAGAAAATAAACGTCTCAATGTCTCTGAAACTCCCGCAACATACGGAATGACCACTGGTCTGGGTCTGGGTTCCTTCTTTTCACCTGATGGCTGGCTGGAGTCCTGTTTGGGTTTCTTCTCTGCTTTCAGGAAGGCCCAGTTAGGATATCCACATTTCTCTAGAGCCTGTCTTGTGTGTGATTTCTCCTTCTGTCTGGCTCCTGAGTTAGTGGGGACGTTGTCTGCTCTGTGGTACAGAGTCCTGATGACTCCTAACTTGTGCTCCAGAGGGTGATGGGAGTCAAACTGTAAATACTGACACTGGTCTGTGGTACAAAACATTTCTACATTTTTTTGTTTTGTTTCTTGAATGTCCAGAGGACCAGAGTTAACTTTTTTTAGATTTTTCTACCTGTTTTATTGAGCATGCATCAGGATATGAATACAGGTGAGTTTTCAGGAGAGATTTGAAAGCAGGGAGTGAAGTGTCCTGTCCAATGTTTTTTTTTTTTGTAATTTTTTTTTTCATAGATTCCTAAGGAAGTATACTTTACAGAACTTTTAAGTATTTAACAGAAAAACGTCCAATATAAAAAGTTACCATATCACAAAATGAACGTCATCATTTAGAATATATTGGACAATTATAGCATTGTCTTATGAGAGTCAAGACAAAATTTCAACTTCACTTCCCTGAGAAAATTTATAATGTAATTAGTAAATAGTGTGGAAAAAAAAGAACAAATTTCCATCCATCCATCCATTTTCTTCCGCTTATCCGGGGTCGGGTCGCGGGGGTAGCAGCCTAAGTAGGGAGGCCCAGACTTCCCTCTCCCCAGCCACTTGGAGCAGCTCCTCTGGGGGAATCCCAAGGCGTTCCCAGGCCAGCCGAGAAACATAGTCCCTCCAGCGTGTCCTGGGTCTTCCTCTGGGTCTCCTCCCGGTGGGACATGCCCGGAACACCTCACCAGGGAGGCGTCCAGGAGGCATCCTAACCAGATGCCCGAGCCACCTCAACTGGCTCCTCTCGATGTGGAGAAGCAGCGGCTCTACTCCGAGTCCCTCCCGGATGACTGAGCTTCTCACCCTATCTCTAAGGGAGAGTCCAGACACCCTGCGGAGAAAACTCATTTCAGCCGCTTGTATCCGAGATCTTGTTCTTTCGGTCATAACCCAAAGCTCATGACCATAGATGAGGGTGGGAACGTAGATCGATCGGTAAATTGAGAGCTTTGCCTTTTGACTCAGCTCTCTCTTCACCACGACAGACCGGTACAGCGCCCGCTTCACTGCGGACGCTGCACCTATCCGCCTATCGATCTCACGCTCCAGTTTTCCCTCATTCGTGAACAAGATCCCGAGATACTTAAACTCCTCCACTTGGGGCAGGACCTCCTCCCCGACCCGGAGAAGGCATGCTACCCTTTTCCGGCTCAAGACCATGGCCTCGGACAAATTTAAAAACAAATTTAAAAATTAAAAAAGCAACCCACACATAACGATAAATAAAACAAACAAAAAAAATAACATAAACAAAAAAATAAACAAAAATAAACAAAAACAACCAACCAAAACATATAAAATAAAAACACAACAATGTTGAGTGGTTAAACTAAGGAGAGTCGATTATCTGGGTGATTTTATCGAGTTTGTTTTCAAAAAATGAAATCAATTCTTTTAAGTTTTACATAGTCCACCCAATTCTGCCACCACTGACAGAATTGTTCAGTCTTGTAGTTGAGAAAGGCTGTTATTTTTTCCATTTTATATATATTAAATGTTATGTCGATCCAGTCATCTAAGGTAGGTTTGTCCTGTGATAACCATTTTCTTGTAATGTTTTTCTTACTTGCTGTTAATAAAATAGTCATCAAATATATATATATTTTTTTGAAGACTCTTGAGGAATTATGCCAAAATACTGTCCAATGTTGAGGGGCAGATTGTTCCAAAGTATAGGGCCAGTGACTGAAAAAGCCCAATCTCCTCTGAACTTCAATCAAAAACAGCTGGTCCGATGATCTCAGTGCCCAAGATGGAATATGTGGTTGAAGTAGGTCAAGGTACAAGGCCATTTTTGCACTTAAAGGTCAACAGGAGTATCTTGAAATCAATTCTGACACGTACAGGGAGCCAGTGAAGAGAGGACAAAACTGTGAGAATACAGCACTTGTACAGCCTGGACCCAAATCACCCACACCTGCAGGCCATCCCGTTGATTAGGATTCTCCACTACTTAAGGCTCACCACTGGAGCATTAACTAGTGATTCATGATAGTGATTGCTTCTGGCCCTTTAGTGTCCTTGTGAAAGTGATTACAAATTTATCTTGTTTCTTGTGCCCTGGCTTACCTGTGTCTTCAAGTGCCTCCGGGTGCTGACTTTCTTGGATCCCAGCACCTCCTTGTGTTCATTGCCCTCCATCCACTGGCCTGCCAAACCTGTGTCTCTTCCTGGAGCCTTGTGGGATCGAATCCAAGACCTGGACTTCCCCTCAGCCTGTAAGATAAGAAATACCTCATTTAAATCCTCAGCCTTTAAGCGGAACTCCTGATTTATATCCTTGCCCCTCAGGACTCCAGTGGATCATCATTGCACATTTAATACAAATTTGTGAAAATAAACATTAACTTTTCTACTTGTGGAGTCTTGTTGCTCACTGGTTTTCATACTATCTGGGTTTCTCAAGTTCCAAGAAAAACCAGTGAAATGGTGTCTTGCTCAAGAATGCCACAACAGGTGGGCATGGCGGGGAGTTGAACCTTGTCTTTCTGGTCCCAAGTCGGCTGCCCTACCTCTACACGACAGCAGCCCCTGAGCTTACAGCACCTGGTATTTCCAGGCGGTCTCCCATCCAAGTACTAACCAGGCTCGACCCTACTTAGCTTTCGAGATCGGACGAGATTGGACGAGATCAGATGAGTTCATGGTGGTACGGCCGTAATGAGCCACCGGCCGCAGATTTACCATTTGTTTTTATTTTTGGCTCGCCTTATACAGTTTTTTTTTTTTCATGAAAATGTTAGCAATCGTTTTTAGCTTAAATTATTACGTTGTTTTGTAGTTTTTAGCTCAAGCTGCATTGGCAGCCGTAAAAGGGACCAATTATTGGTTCTGAAAATTTTTATGGTATGTCTGTGGGTTATCCAGACCATGTTCATTCAATTTAATACACAAAATAATTCTTAGATAATAAAATATCCCCTTTCTAGTTCTGCCAGATCTCACTTCCGTTCAGAATGGGTTGTTTATGATAATGAGCTCTGAAGTCCACGCCCTTCAAAAATCTGTTTACATTAACTCCGCCCTCCAAAGGGTTTACGTTAGCATTTCATGTACTTTAGAAATAGCTAGTGCTAGCTTAAGATAACTTATCGAAAGCCGTCTGCGTGCGCCGCCATTAGCTACACCTGTTAGCATTAGCCCACCCGAATCCGAGGCTAATGTTAGCTCGTTCCTCCTCCGGCACACTGCCCGCTTAGCTCCGCTCGTTGCATGCGGCGCTTTGGGAGCGATCGCTGAGCGATCCGCGGAAGCTGCTCCAGTCCAGACACATACACAAAGTTCATTGAGTGTTTCCAGCTAATTTATCCGTATGAGGCAATCTTTGATCGGACGCACGTCCTCAAAAGCCAGCAGCTCCCGCCCGCAGGTGGTCCCTTCGCCGGCATTTCGTTGCATGGTCAGGCTGTGGCGATCCGCTCGTTTTATGTCTGCCGGCTGCGCGTTGGGAGCAATCGCTAATACGCTAAAAATTTAAATGAAACGTAAAAATAACAATTGTACTTTATTTATAAAGCCATTTAAAACAACCACAGCTTCAACAAAGTGTTGTACACATGAAATTAAGAACATTTACCGGTAAACACAAAAGATGAGATGAACTCAGGAAAAACAACCGTCTTTTTTCACCAGGTGTTGCTAGATGAGGGGCTGGACTCAGGTTGGGGTGGGTTGTCCTACGTCTTGTGACATCACAAGTGCAAGGATTTGAAAACGAGACATTTATATCCCTGAAAAATAAATCTACTTAGAGTACACCACTGGGTGCATTTTTTTGGTCCTAGGACTGTTTTTTAAAGAAGTACATACCCAAAGTAGCGTTAAAAAAAAACATTAAAAAGGGAATTTTGCATCTTTGGTCCCCTTTAAAAAGAATCAGAAATGTAATAGTTACATGCATTTTTAATGTTGTTCCAATCACATACTTGACTGATAGCCTTAATGCAAATGAAAACATACAAGAGCAAACAATAAGCCTTCAACAGTGCTTGACAGTTTCTCCCAAGCACATTGTAATTTCATGCCTTCTTGCCCCGAGTCGCTTCATAGCCGGAGATGATCGGCCGCAGTTATTGTTAATCAGCACAAAGCTCACTCTGATTTCTTTGTTGCAACCACTCCCCTTTCTCTTTCTTCATCCGTTTCCCAGCCCCAAGAACCTGGGCAGAAGCAAAAGGCAATTAAGCTAATGTAGTATGGGTGTCATAAGGTTGGAGATATTTCAAGAGCAGAGCAATTTACCACTTGGAAAAAGAGGAGAGGGCCTGCATAAAACGTTTCTACTCTCTTGCAGATTTATTATGCTTTTAGTTGCGTTATATGTGATACAATTAGTGGTAGGTGCCAATAAGGCTTGCGGCTCAAGGACGTGGCCATCGCCTGCCCATCTGTCATTAATTGCATTATTCTTTTGCGCAGCAGGTAGGCAGAGCATCACGAGGCACGTGATGACTGACCATTCGTGCCATGGCGAATAAAGAAATGGAACAGTGGGCATGTCCTAAGAAACGTTTTAAAGTCAGTAACTTGTACCAATGTGAGCAAAATTGCAGAGGGGTTTAATTATCAGACTTTGGTGCTAGTCCAGATAGTATTCAGAGCTGATTTTGTCATTGTTCTTTATGTATTTTATGTTCAAAATAATAAAATAATAATGCCTTCAACAACAACAAAAATGCATTATGGGACAAGAGAGAGAAAATAATGTCCAGTTCGGAAATGCCAAAAAACCGCCATTACAGCCTTATCTTCTCATTCAGCCATGTCATATTCATTGAAGGGGTGCAGAACTGCAGAGGGCAGCAGTGATATGTACAAGGGCAGCTCTCTTGTGCCATGTTATCTAT